>JZKD02S1617568.1:113831-131672 GCA_000966675.3 Picea glauca
GACTGTGGGTGATAAAACTCCCGAGGAGGAGTTGGAAGAGCTTAGACTCTTCGGGCCATAGAGTGAGAGGGTCCTGGTTGGGGTGACCGACTGCTGAGAGTCCGGTTGCCGTCAATGTAGGAGGGGTTGGATTCATTTCAGACTGTTATATCTCGGAGGAGTTGTTTGGAGAATTGACTGAGAGGTATTTTGACATTTCAAAATTTAGAGAATTTCGAGATGTAAAAAGGTGGGATCGCCGAAGTCGCGAACTCGCAAGGTGAATATTAACCATTGGATGCGAGGAAGAATGTGGTAGTTGATTAGACAATCCGAGAGTAGAGTTCAAAAGGAAGAAAGTGTGGAGTGAGTGAAGTTTCATGAAGTCACAAAACCTGAAACACATCGAGAATGTTAGATCCATGAAGACACGTGGTAAAGACCCATGAATTCAGAGGAATTTTGTTTGCAAGGAAACAAAGGAGAGTGAAATATCGTTGGAGCTCTAAGTGGTGAAGGATTGTGCCAAGGTTATAGTCCACGATCACAAAGGAGGAGGAGTCTAGTGTGAGACTAGAACTCACAACCAATGTTGCCAAGCGTTGAAAAGAGAAGTTGCAAATAGTGTAAACTTGCAAGAGACATCAAGGGGACCTGTGCATGTATAAATTGTTTAGGTTCTCTTGAAGTCATGAAGAACCAATTCGGTTCGGGAAATTAGAAGATATAATACTAGGAGGTCGCAAAATTCCTAGGAGGGAAGGGGGTGTCTGCATCATAAACCATGAAGACAATATATGCTAAATTAATTCATGTGAACAAAAAAGAAGTGGAATGATATATGCACTTTTTACAAATTTACCTCCATTTATAAAAAAAATTGAATTTGGAATGGATTTTTTGAAAATTATCTCACATAAACCATGAATACAGTATATGCTAAATTAATTCATGAGAACAAAAAATTTCACAAGGACATTAAAAGTAGCCTTTGCAAAGTATGAACCTCTTTTGCAAAAAATAAATATGAGCATCATACATTCATTTCCACAACATGATTGACAAATGGGATTGGATGGGAGGTAACGGTGATGTCTCATGGGTTGAAAAATGGGATCTCGACAGAGAGAAGGTGCAGGACAATGTGTACAGTACCATCACCTTCAGATTCGATATGTAGGGGTAAATTTGTTTGCATTGTATTTCAGTCAATTTTCTGCATATGAATATTATTAATGATGAATTCTAGATTATGGTATAAGGGAAACAAAGATTTGTGTGGTAATGAAATTGGTTATTTCATTATGAAAGGTGAAGCATATCAGCTTGTTGTGAACTCATGAATAACTTAGTTTCTCTTGGGGTGTATGTAGTCTGAGGATTATCCTATTGTTGATTCGATTAGGAGATGTATATTTTAAGTTAGGAATTTTTTTTAAACAATTGAACGGTTTTCCTTTATATTTATCTATATATATATATATATATATCATAGTTGTTCACATTTTCTCGTATGTCCACTGCTAAGTGTTGTCTTCATTGATGTCTGATCTTGACAACCATTAGTAGTTGATGGTGTCTTGTGCTTTTGGGATTAGATTATGACTCAAGCATTGTCACACCAGCCTTACAAATGAAGTTTTATTTTTATTTTTGGGTTAATATCACTCTTTGAAACATTTCAGTGCTTCGATTTCCATGTAGAATGGGAGTCCTTGTATCTGGAAATTCCTTGTTGATCATTATTGTTAGATACGCTAAATATTTTTATTGATTTCTTTTTTTAAAATGTATATTTAGATAAGTTTCATTTGTTTCTCTTCTGCGAGAAAGTGAAAGAGTGCATAGTGTCCTCAAGGAGTGCATTGTTTGTTTCGACTCATAGGCTCAAAGGGGAAAACATGAACTTATGTGTGAAAGGAGTGCATAGAATTCGCAAGGTGTGTGTGACAGATTCCAGTTTGACTCCAAACATTTTGGAGAGATAGCTTGAAGGAAGTTGTCTGCAAGGAGTGTGTGGCTCAGTCTTCTGTCTTAGAAGATTATAGAAATAGTGAGAACCATCCACATAATTGGTTGGATTTCATAGGAGAAATTGATGCAAGGTGTACATAGACTAGAATTGGACTAAGTGTCGAAAGTAGTATTCTAAGAAGACAAGAGTTCGAGGAAGAAAAAGCTCAGGAGGAATAGTTGCGATAAATCTTCGAAGGGAAGAGTCCTTTTATATTTCCCATAACTATCCAAGTGATACCCATCCAGGAAGGATTGGATTCATTTCAAACTGTTAGATCTCAGAGGATTTGTATGGAGAATTGACCGAGAGGTATTTTGACATTTTGAAATTTAGAGCTTTTCGAGATGTAAAAAGGTGGGATCGCCGAAGTCGCAAACTCGTGAGGTGAATATTAACCATTGGCTGCAAGGAAGAATGTGGTGGTGGATTAGAGAATCCAGTAGTAGAGTTCGAAAGGAATAAAGTGTGGAGTGAGCGAAGTTTCATGAAGTCACAAAACCTGAAACACATCCAGAACGTTAGATCCATGAAGACACGTGGTAAAGACCCATGAATTCAGAGGAAGTTTACTTGCAAGGAAACAGAGGAGACTGAAATATCGTTGGATCCCTAAGTGGTGAAGGATTGTGCCAAGGTTATAGTCCATGATCACAAAGGAGGAGGAGTCTAGTGCGAGACTAGAACTCACAACCAATGTTGCCAAGCGTTGAAAAGCGAAGTTGCAAATAGTGTAAACTTGCAAGAGACATCAAGGGGACTTGTGCATGTATAAATTGCTTAGGTTCTCTTGAAGTCCTGAAGAACCAATTCGGTTTAGGAAATTAGAAGATATAATATTGGGAGGTCGCAAAATCCCTAGGAGGGAAGGGGGTGTCTGCATCATAAACCATGAAGACAATATATGCTAAATTAATTCATGTGAACAAAAAAGAAGTGGAATGATATATGCACATTTTACAAATTTACCTCCATCTATAAAAAAAATTGAATTTGGAATGGATTTTTTGAAAATTATCTCACATAAACCATGAATACAGTATATGCTAAATTAATTCATGAGAACAAAAAATTTCACAAGGACATTAAAAGTAGCCTTTGCAAAGTATGAACCTCTTTTGCAAAAAATAAATATGAGCATCATACATTCATTTCCACAACACGATTGATCCTAACAATAACCTAATGGGGATTTGAGCCATTTGACATTAGAGAATTAAATTCATTCTAACTACAATATTATGCCAAACAAAACCCTACTGAGCTTTAGGATTCCAGCTGGGTTGTGCGCTATCCCAGCGAGGCACTCTGGAAGAAAGAATGCTTGGCATCGAAGTAACATTCCACTCTGTCATTTGCAGTAATGGAGCAGGGGATGTGTCAATAAATTAATTATTTGAACATATTCTACAAATCTCGATAAAACCATTTTTCAAGTTTTTGCAACATTTAACCAACAAAAGGCATATAAATGTTAATATGAAAGAAAATGCATACAAAGTCACATGAGATAATTTTCTACTCCAACCTAGAACTACTCATAAATGAAGAGTATTCTATATGAGGATGAAGAAACAGTCACCTATGACACCTAGAAAATCAAACACGACCAATGAAGGAACAACAAGGATTGCACTGGGTTTAGGGAACCCCATTGTGCATCTGGAATCTCAACACCGCATTGATCTCTTGGAAGGGAAAGGGAATGTGTCATATATTCAGTAATATAATAAGCAATCTGGCCCTCTTCATCTTTGTGCTCCTTAGCCTACGCAGGCTCTCTGTAGAAGAACAAATAAACCTGCAATAAGCCAAGTTACAAATACAATGTACAACTAGAATCTAAATTGACTTAACATAACAAGTTATAAAATCCATATGCACAAGTTATTTAATATTGAAAATGAAATTATAACAAAAGAATATGCAATTACTTACCATGATATCCCATTTATGACCGAAGAGGATGGTTCTTCGCATCTGCAGATTCATTCTTGCCAAGACCCAAATAATGAAACCAATGCTATGTTTTCCCCTTTTTTTTGCAGGTATCCCAATATCCACATGTTTCATTGGTGAATTTGTATCACATAAAGAAATGATTGGAATATTACCAAAGGTTGCTTCTCTTATGCGCTATAACAAACATCAAAGATGGACCATTATTATAAAAATAATGGAGTAAAATTATCTTCAATCAATCGTAATGAAACTGTTACTCCTAAATTTTGATAAGGATCAGAGACCTTGTTTGGAATAAAAATGCAAATTCATTACCTAAATATTTTTCAATGTCTTAGGATGGGAGTCGAGTATGCATGGGGTAAAATTGCTTCCATTTTCTTAAGTGAACGTGATGGAAGGTTTTATAGAGCCAAGACGATTAGTGATGGTAAAATCTAATGAAGTAAAGATAAAAACTACATGAACCTGGAGATAGAAAATTTGAATAGCTTCCGAGCGGTGTTGTAGAGAATAAGCCCAAAGTTTGCATCACATAAAGCTGATAACTCATTATCCTTCTTGAAAAGAACATTGTGCCTCTTGGATAATTTTTCCTATATCCTTGTGGTGTTCAATATTTTCTTTATTTATTGATTTTTGGCGATTTCCTGCCAGGCTAGTGATAATGCAGATTTTATCTAGAGCATATTAATCTCTGAATGTAGTTTTACTGACCGCACTAGTCAAGGATATATGGATTCATCAGTTGCATCAATTATATATGGATTCATCAATTGCATTGTGTTTGGTTGCATTGGATTTCTCATAAGTTATAGAGTTAGATAGTTTTCGAATGGATGGTGATTTATCAAGGGAATCCATACAAGGAATTGGCCAAGAGAGGGCTCTTTAATGTTCTATTTTAGGTTTGTCCCTGATATAAGACAATGAAGGACATATTTTTGGAACGTCAATATGTGAAGCAATGTTCAAGGTTTATTTAGGATCAGTTCTCAAGGGTGCTTCAGGGAAGGATTTGACAACAATATCTATTATTTGGTAATGGGTGCATTAAAGTTCACCTTGAACTTTCAACTGTTTCGCATTGTTTGAGGACCACAACTTTATTTATTTTATGGAAGAATAGATGTTAGGAAGTTTTTTCTCATTATGTTAGCTAACTAAGTTAATTTTGTTTTATGTGGAAGGATGAATTTTGCAATTAACTTCTACGCATAGGAACTCTATTGATAAATGTTCTCTCCTCCTTAGACCTAGTTGAGTATTATGACTTTCTTTGAATGCTTATTTATCGAAGGAAAAGGATACGATCTCTTTCTCTCTCTCTCTCTCTATCTCTCTCTCTCTCTCTCTCTCTCTCTCACACACACACACACACACACACACACATAACCTTGGATTGGCTCAGTAAGAATAAATACTAAGATCTCTATGCAAATTTTATGTGTTTAAATGATGAATAAGCATATTTGTTGATTCCTTATACCTTGTAATGATCCTGACCATCAGCCCCATGGTCGGGCCAACATTACTACGTGGAATAACAATCTCATACCTAATTCTATATATAAGACATACGATTACGAAAAATGAAACACATTTAAACTCAAAGTAACCATAAGAATTACTACTATTATAAATAATCAATGGATTTAACATTAATTTGTATGCACAACAGAACACATGCAAAAACGTAATTAAAACATCATCTTGTACTTATCTTTGAAACAATGGTAATTCCACCAACCAGGTTCAAGCCTTCCATGAACCTCCCAGCCTCAGACCACACCGCTCATCAAGCTCAGTAGTGGGTCACCCCTGAGCTGGGACTAAGCTCCACCCCTAAGGCAAGGAATCCTAGGCTAGGCTGAGGTTACAGGGAAAACACATAGTCACAAGGAAGGAATTTTCTCCCAAGAACCACTCATACTCACTGCCACATACTCTCCTTCCCCACATACCTGTTCCACCTCAAGAGTATACACCTTCTCTGTCACCTAGACAGTCCTTTGGCTGCTAACCTCCCTTGCCTTGTGTTTCAGCAACAGACCAGACCAGAAGTCTCTGAGCTCTGTGGCAGCTACAAGGTTCCTTCCAGGAGTTCTCTCCTTCCTCTAAACACTCTCTCACTTGGGGAGAGTCCCTCACAGGCCAAGAAACCTGTTATTTCAACTTCAATCACCTCTCTCACCTAGAGAGAGTGTTGTACAAACTGGCCAATAAGCCATAGGAAGTACAACATTGCGTGACCACAACAACCAATGGGGAAAACAGACTCAGGCTTTCCAAATAGGCTCAACAATGACAGGATGGTCTCACGGTTATGGCTTTGGGACAGAGACTCCACACACAGGCTCAATCTGCTCAGACAGAGGATGCATCAGGTTTTATATAAATCAACACAAGCTATCCTCGAAATCAACACACGGACTTCAGCCCCCAGTCTCATAATAGCATGAGGTCTCTTGCAAGGGTCAGACGGGTTCATGCCCAGGAAGTCGAGGGTCAAATGGTGGAGGAACCCCCAACATGGATGATCTCAGATGCTTTATTTTCATGTTCCTCAGTTGACACTTGTCACCCATGCAACTGTGTGCGTTCCATCCATTTGGAAGTTACTTGTCCTTCCAAAAGAACTTACGATAAAGCATATTATTCACATTCTTTTTGGAATAATATTAAAATATTATTTCGAAGGCTTAATCCCTTAGGCTTATCCCCTAGAATCAACACTTAGCCCCCCTTCCCACCTTCCAGCTCCTAATCCCTTGCCCACTCTATGGAATATTAGTCCCCCATCACTCATTCATTGTGGTTGGTTTTCATGTGACGATGTTTATATTTTTATTAATAATGTGCATAGATACATGTACAAAATCAGGCTCTTGGCCTTCAATACTTAGGCTCTCTGGCCTAATAATTAGATAAGCCCACCACCTTATATTAACTTGGCTCACCAACCTATGAAAAACATAATTACAATTCATTTCATAAACATGATTTACAATGGGGCTCGTCCTTGGGGAAATTACAATCCCCCTCCCCTTATTTCTACATTGTCCTCAGTGCAACTTTACACTATCTTTGCAAGCTTTTCAAAATTTTCAAAAATATGCGAGTACTCTACTCACATAACATCTTCATGATCCCATGTCACACCCTCAAAACTGTACCAGGTCCACTGGACCTTTACAAGCCCTATAGCTCGATTCTGAAGTTGTTTGTTTTTCCTGTCCAATATGCGCACATGATGCACTTGTAGGAGACCTTATGGTTCCACTCGAACCACATTCCATTCAATAACATGATTAGCATTAGGTATATATTTCTTAAGAAATGAAACATGAAAAACATTATGTACAGTCATAGATGCAGGTAATGCAATCTTATATGCAACTGGCCCAATCCTTTCTAGGATTTCAAACAACCCACAAAATCTTACTGCCAACTTGGCGCAACTTCCCAACTTCAAGGAACTCCTGTTAGTTTTCACTTTCAGGAAAACATGATCATCCACTTTGAATTCTTAGTGGGTTATGTTCTTATCAGCATAACTTTTCTGCCTATCCTGGGCAGTTTTTAAATTCTGCTTATTTTTTATCATTTCGTCCTCCATCTCCTTGAGAAACTCTGGTCCAACTACTCCTCTGTCAGCTGGATTATCCCAGCTCACTGGAGTGTTTCACTTTCTTACATAAAGTGCTTCAAATGGCCTCATATTCAATGATGCATGATACCCATTATTGTAGGCAAATTCTACCAAATGCAGGTAGTCTTCCCATCTTGATGGTTTGTCCTTCACATACATTCTCAGCATGTCTTCTATTACTCTGTTCACCCTCTCTATCTGTCCATCAGACTCATGATGATATGCTGTACTAAAATCCAGATTCGTTCGGAATCCTTTGAACAGTCCTTTCCAAAAATTCAAGGTGAATTTTGGGTCCCTATCAGACAATCATTTTAGGAATTCCATGCAAGTGTGCCACTTCTTTTAAGAAGATATCAACAACATCTACTGCCTCATGAGTTATTTTTGGTGGAATAAAATGGGCATCTTTTTTAAGCTTTTCCACCACAACCATGATTGAATCATGTTGCTTGATTGTTCTGGGCAATCCTATAATAAAATCTATGGTCACCACTTCCCACTTCCACTTAGGAATGGGCAAAGGCTGCAACAACCTTGTTGGGTGCCTATGCTCATCCTTAACGTTCTAGAACTCCATACATATGGCGATGTATTCAATGATATCTCTCTTCATACCCAGGTAAAAGTAATGGCTTTTGACTACTGCCAAAGTCTTCTGATATCCAGGGTGTCCAAAATACGTCACGTTATGCATTTCTTTTAGAATCGCAAGTTTCAATTCTTGGACATTGGGTATATGCACTATGTTTTTATACAAAAGTATTCCATCAGCTCCCAAGATGTAATTTCCCTCTTTTTGTAGTCTCTCACTCTATTGTAGCATTGCTACCAAGTCTCTGTACTACAAATTTGCATTTGTAGTTTCCAAAATTCTATCTTTAATATCATTCATGTACACGATAATGGTTGTAGAATGTAATTCATGCACCTTTCTGTTGAGTGCATCAACCACCTTGTTTTCCTTCCCCTTGATATGCTTGATATCAAAGTCGTATTCGCACAAAAACTCTAGCCACCTGCTTTGTTTAACATTTAAGGTTGGCTGATCAAACAAATATTTCAGACTATTGTGATCTGTTCTCAGTTTGAATCTCCTTCCCATGAGGTAATGTCTCCATTTCCTCAGAGCATGGATGATTTCTTTTAGCTCCAAAACATGAGTGGCATAATTTTTTTCATGCTCTTTCAGCTTGCTGGACTCATAATAGATTACAAATCCATCTTGGCTAAGAAATACTCCCAACCCTTCCTTACACGCATCTGTGCACACCATGAAATCCATATTTGGATCTGCAATCCTCAAGATTGGAGCACTGGTTAACAACTGCTTCAATCACTAGAAATTGTTCTCACACTCTTCAGTCCACTGAAACTTTTTCTCCTTCCTTTGCAAGGAAGTGATAGGGTGAGCTATCTTTGAGAACCCTACTATAAACCTTTTGTAGTAACCCGCTAGACCCATAAAGGATCTAACTTCTACCACATTCCTTGGTGCTAACCATTCTTGAATGGCCTCAACCTTCTCAGGATCCACAACGATCCCTTCTTCTGAAATAATATGCCCCAAGTAATGGATATGCCTTTGATAAAATGATCATTTTCTCATCTTATCATACAACTGGTGTTCTCTCAACACTTGCACCACCATTACCAAGTGTTTTTCATGCTCTTCCTCTAACTTGGAACACACCAAAATGTCATCCAGGAAGAATATGACAAACTTGTCTCAATAGTCCGTGAACACACCATTCAATAAGCTTATAAAAACAACAGGTGTGTTTGACAGTCCAAATGGCACCACTGTGAACTTGTAATGACTGTACCTTGTTCTAAAGGTGATCTTCTTGATGTCCTCATCCTTTATTCTTACTTGGCGATATCCTGATCTGAGATCTATCTTTGAAAATAGTTTTGCACCCTTCAACTGATCGAAAAGATCATTGATCCTTGACATAGGATACTTGTTCTTGTCAGTTACCTTGTTCAACTACATGAAATCAACGCACAGCCTCAACGTCCCATCCTTCTTCTTCATGAAAAGGACCTGGTCACCCCAAGGTGACATGCTGGGGTGAATGTACCCCTTCTTCAGAAGCTCTTCAAGATGCAATTGCAACTCTTTCATCTCTGGTGTACTGATTCTATATGGAGCTTTCGACACTCGAGCTACTCTAGGGATCAAATTTATAGAAAAATCAATGTCTCTCTTCGAAAGTAGTCCAGGTACCTCCTAAAATACATCCTTGAACTCTGTGAGTACGTCATGGTCTCCAATATTTGAGACTTCATATCTAGATGCGTCCTCCACACGAGCTGCAAATAATTGACAGCCTTTCCTATAATACTTTTTCAGCTGCATGGCTGAGATTTCTCTAACAGCCACAACTCCATCCCAATTATGAATTCGTAAGAACCTAAATGAAGAATATTCAAGTCATCCTTCATTCTCAATCCATTCATGTCTACAGAAGAGGACTTAATCAACTCAGTGACCTTCCTCTTGGTTCCTGTATCCAACTGCACTGACTAATACTTTTCATGTTTACTTCTTGATAAATGCAAAATTTCCACCACCTTAGGATATACATAACTATGGCTATCCCCTAAATGAATTAAAATACTAAATGGTCAGTTGTTAATCATACCTTCCACTTCAATCATGTGTGATTGAAATTCTTCTTTCTTGTTGTCCAGGGCTGCATAGATCCTTGGCATTTTGCTACCCATATCCTCCACTATTTTATCTTTCTTAACATTGTGGACGGTTCTTGCTTTATATTTTTTGTGGGGAAGTCTGGGTACCTATGGTTTCCTTTACAACCCCAACACTCCATAGATGGTGGTGTGGGAATTTGTTCATCCACTTCAGCCTTCCTGGGCTCCCTAAAGGATGGTTGTGCCTGAGGGTTGTTTCTGAAAAAGGGAGGATTGTTTCCCTTCAGCCTCTTCTCTTTCTTGAACTTCTTTTGATCATCCCAAGCCTTCCGAAAAATAGGACTTTCTCTTTGTTGTACATACAAGCATTTTTCCCTTCTTATTGTTTCTTCCATAGTCTTGGGATCATCATACTAGATTTTGTCACTAATGAAATTTGGGAATCCACTTAGATATCTTTGAATATCGATAGCCTCATCTTTGATGAACATAACATATTTTAGTAGTTCCAAAAACCTTTGTTTGTATTCATCAATGGTCATGTTGCCCAGCTTGAGTTCGAAGAAATCCTTCATCTTTCTATCATAATATCTTTTGGTCAAGTATTTCTTCTTGAAATACCTCTTGAACTCCTTCCAAGTGATATATTTCTCCCTCATGTGTTGCACCTGAAAAAACTGATCCCACCACATGGATGTTTTTCCTTTCAATTGATACATCACAATTCTTCCTTCTACATGAGGGGAATAATTTTGCAGTTGGAAATATTTCCTCATGCCAAGAAATCATGTTTCAGCATCTTTCTCCTCCTTATGTTTTCCATCAAATGTAGGAGGCTTAATCTTATTCATCTCCCCTTTCAATTCATCCATCCTAGATCTCCTGTGCCTTTTGGTAGGAGATGGGCTTGAACTACTATGTGCTTCCTTACTGTAATTCTTTGGGGAGTGACAATAATGTCTGCTACCAGTCCTCGATCTTCTTCTCCTCTCAGGGGTTCTCACACTTCTTGATATTCTTTTCCTCTCAAGGGTTCTGCGACTCTTTGTCTTACTTGAGCCAGTCCCCTTCTCTAATTTCCTTTCTAGTCATTCTAGGCTCTTCAACATCTTTAAGTTGAATTCACCCTACTGATCCCTAACCCTCATGAGCTTTCGAAAATCATCTGAGTGAGCCTGGGCATCTTTCTGCAATCTTTCAATGAGTTTCATCATATGTCCTTCCTTATCTATCTCGTTTCCATGCCCATTAGAGTTTGATCCTTCAATTCCCAAGTTGACATCCCTTCCTACCCTTTCCTCCTCTGTTTCAGATGTAATCTGTACCTCTTCCATTTGTATACTCAGTTTTCCTGACACCCATTGAACTCTGCACACACAACGTGTAGTCAACCATAGTTTTTCAGGTCTTATCCTTTAACAAAATCACAATATTCATAAACCAACATGAGTGAGAAAACGTTTTGACTTCACAAATTTTTTTGAGCTCTAACGGCTCTACAAATTTCGGGACTTCAGGTTTCGGGGTTTTGGTCCGTGAGGCTTTCACACTTGTTTTCGGGACTTCTGGCTTCGAGGTCTCAGTCCATGAGACTCTCAACCCCTTGTCACTCCAACTCCTGAATTCCAAAATTTTGATTTACTTTACTCTCTGGGCCCACAGTACAGTTGTCACCCTTAATCACAGTGGCATGTGGCATGTTTAGGAAGGTTCACGTTACCTTTGACGATGTCATCAGGTCCAACCATTCTTTCTTGTCTTCTCGGCTCACGGGCATGTGGTGCTCACCTATGTGTCCATGTCCATTCCAAGGCAATCCAATAGTTAGACTTCTCTCTGATCTATGGCGCAGATCTTTTCGACGTTTCGGGGTTTTGACATCGGGAGTCCGTGCATCCCCACATCTCGAACTTCCATTTTCTAAAATTATGAAATTACTGTCTATTCTTCCACTTGATCTGATGATCACTTACTATCTACGATGTAGATCGTTTCAAAATTTTGCATATTGTGATTTTCGTGTTCCTGTGCAACTCAAAAGGGTTTTTAAACCTTGTGCACATTTTCTGGGTCTGACAGTCACAAGGGTTTTCCTTCCCTCCTGAACATATCCTAAGGCTTCAACAGTTCTGGTGTAGATTCCTCTCTCCCTATGGCCAGATGCCAACTCGGATATGGTTTCATAACACCTCTACACCTCCTGATCTTGGTAACATGGTCAAGTAACTCCTTGACACTCAAGAGAATTCAAAGGTCTGAAATTGGTCCTCGAGACACAATTTCTCTTCAAATCCTCGGTCCAAAGACCACTCAACTAGCCTATCTAGGATCAACATCGAAACCATGTCTCTAATACCAACTGTAACATTCCCTACCATCAACCCCATCGTCGGGCCAACATTACTATGCAGAATAACAATCTCATACTTAATTCTATATATAAGACATGCATTTAAGAAAATGAAACACATTTAAACTCAAAGTAACCATAGGAATTACTGCTATTATAAATCATCAATGTCTTTAACATTAATTCATATGCACAACAGAATACATGATAAATATAAATACACAGAGATTGAGAAAAGTAATTAAAACATCATCTGGTACTTATCTTTGAAATGGTGGTAATTCCACCAACCAGGTGCAGGCCTTCCACGAACCTCCCATCCTTAGACCACACTTCTCATAAAGCTCAGCAGTGGGTCACCCCCAAACTAGGACTAAGCTCCACCCCCAAGGCAAGGAATCCTAGGCTAGACTGAGGTTATAGAGAAAACACACAGTCACAAGGAAGGAATTTTCCCCTAGGAACCACTCATACTCACTACCACAGACTCTCCTTCCCCACATACCTGTTCCACCCCAGGAGTATATGCCTTCTCTGTCACCTAGATAGTCCTCTTTTTGCTAACCTCCCTTGCCTTGGGTTTCAACAACAGACCAGACCAAAAGTCTCCAAGCTCTGTGGTAGCTACAGAGTTCCTTCCAGGAGTTCTCTCCTTCCTCTACGTACTCTCTCACCTGGGGAGAGTCACTCACAGACCAAGCAACCTATTCTTCCAACTTCAATCGCCTCTCTCACCTGGAGAGAGTGTTGTACAAACTGGCCAACAAGCCACACACAGTCCAACACTGTGTGACCACAACATCCAACAGGGAAAATAGACCCGGGACTTCCAAACAGGCTCAACAATGACAGGATGGTCTCACGGTTATAGATTTGGGATAGAGACTCCACACACAGGCTCTATCTGCTTATACAGAGGATGCATCGACTTTTCCAGAAATCAATTCAAGCTATCTCTGAAATCAACACACAGACTTCGCCCCCTAGTTTCAAAATGGCACGAGGTCTCTTGCAGGGGTCGGACAGGTTCACACCTAGGCAGTCGAGGGTCAAATGGTGGAGGAAACCCCAACACGGCTGATCTCATATGCTTTATTTGAATGCGCCTGGGTTGACACTTGTCACCCATGCAACTGCGTCCATTCCATCCATTTGGAAGTTATTTTTCCTTCCAAAAAGAACTTAGGATAAAGCATATTATTCACATTCTTTTTGGAATAATATTAAAATATTATTCCTAAGGCTTAAGCCCTTGGGCTCAATAGTTATCCCCTCTTCCCACCTCCCAGCCCCTAATCCCTTGCCCACTTTGTGGAATCTTAGTCCCCCATCACTCATTCATCGTGGTCGGTCTTCATGCGATGGTGTTTATATTTTTATTAATAATGTGCATAGATACATGTACAAAATCAGGCTCTTGGCGTTCAACACTTAGGCTCTCTGGCCTAATAATAACATAAGCCCACTAGCTTATATTCACTTGGCTCACCAGCCTATAAAAAACATAATTACAATTCATTTCGTAAACATGATTTACAATGAGGCTCGGCCTTGGGGACATTACATACCTCCCTCCCCACCTCCGTCAGGTTGACCATCATATTCTCCTTCATTCACCTTTTCTAAAATTTCTTTTTTCTAGAACTTGGAGGATTGAGATCAAGATTGAGATAAAGGTGGCAAAAGATTCATCTCTCTTGGATATTATCTTCATCTTTCTAGGATTTTCCTTTTCCCATAGCTCTTTAAATTTAGATTATCCTAATAAACTTGTAATACCTCTTTAAATTAACATAAAATTTAATTTTGTAAATCTTATCAAATTTATTGTTATTATTTCACCAAGAGTAGTTAAGTGTATTTAAAAATGACACTTTTAATAGTCTAACCATATCATCATTATTTTTTTTCAACATACATTTATGAATATAGATCATATTTGATTATCAAAAAATATTTATCAAGTTCATATCTATAACATAAAAGATGTGTAGCATATATAATATTAATAAACTATATTGGAAACAATCATATCAATAAAAAATAGAAAATAGAAAATAACATAAATAAATAGAAAAAAATACAAAAATTATAATAAAATAAATCAATTTACATATTTCTTAAAGTATATCTCCATAGACTTTACCAATTGGGCTGAGGAGGTTTCATAGATCCATTTGATGTCTTAGGGGTGACCTTAAAAATAGAATATTATTATTATTTATTCAAATAAAATTAATTACTTTTATTTCTTTTGATCCCTTTCTAGATATTATTTCTATTTATTTTTCTCTTAATGTTTACTAAACCTAAAATCATATATATAAAATAAATGAAGTCATATATCATGTACACCTAAAATCAAACAATATACTTACCTCTATATAAAATCTTCATTTGGTCTGGTATCATGTACACCTAAAACCAAACAATAGATTCTTGGTTAGAAAATTACTTGAATTGGAATGAGCTAATATTATGATTTATTTGGCACTCACTTGAATTATGATGAGAATGAAGTAAATTGGAATCAATTAACAGTATTATTGAAATTATGAAGACTTTGTCATAATAAAAGAATGTTTTGTTTGGAAATGTCATGAATTATAATGATACTCATCATCATGGCTAAACCAAAATTCACATTAAAAGTATACTTTGTTTGCCAAAGACATGGAATATGAGGGTAGGCATCCTCGCTAAGTGAAATACACAGATACATGGGATTAGATAAAATTTAATTAAACTCCATTCTTATTTATTCCACATAACAAAAAATACACATTGCTTAAAATTTATTCCACCTGAATTGTTTTTGACAAAACCTGGATTAAATTTACAGAATTTATGTAAATAAAAACAATTAAGGAAGTTGGAGTGGAGTTTCAATGCACTGTTTTCCAGAACGTGCATTGACAGAAATTAAAAATCCGTCGTCTCGTAGGGAAAACTATCAAATGTATTAAATTCCCATAAATCTTATGTAATAAAACCTCGAAGTTCATATAAATTAAAATAAGTAAACCACTATTAATTTTATTATTTAATAAATAAATTAAAAATTATTATTTAATAAATAAAATAAAAACTATTACATATAATTAAATTTTTAAAAATCTAAAAAACCTATGTGAATCAGAGCAAAAAACATGATTCAAAACCCAAAAAGCATGAATAGTCGTTGAAGAAAAACATGAGAGCAACATTTTCTTCAACGGTTCCATGCTTTTCTTCAACGGCTATTCATGATTTTCTCAAAGAAGAAAAGCAAGACTTATCTGCTAACGGTTCCATCTGCCGAATCGAAAGGGTAAAGTCTTAATTTGTTGAAGAGAGATAATAAATTTGTCCCATTTGCAACGATTCGGTGTAGAAGAGGGGCAATTGCAGAAAATCGTTGGAAGGAAGGATACATAAATCTCAAATCTCACTCAATTTCAACATTTCCCTCCTCTTTCCTTTTCTATATATACTTTGGTGCGTCTCTGTCATTGGGTTTTTCAGTCTCAGTGGAATATGAGTTTGTTGTGTGTTTTCAGTTGCTTTCTTATGCGTCTCTTCTTCTCTGTGATTGGGCTTAGGAATATGAGTTTATTATGTGTTCTTTTTCTATCTATGTTCTGGTGCACCTCTGTCATTGGGCTTCTCAGTCTCAGTGGTATGAGTCTGTTGTTTGTTTTCGGTTGTTTTCATGTGCGTCTCTGTGATTGGGCCTGTGATTGGGCTTCGGAATATGAGTTTATTGTGTGTTTTTGGATGTTTGAGTCTAAGTTTGAGTTTGTTTTAATAGACTATGTCTAAATAAATATGTGATAGAAGAGGAGGCTTGTCTAAATCAATATGCGAAAGAAGAGGAGGAGGCTATGCTGGGCCGAAATAGAGGCAGTGAATTTGGGCTGGCTGGGACTGGATTGGAGGAAAATGACATTCAAGGGAATCGAGGGGAATCGAGAGCTGAGCTAAATGCTCTTTCTCAATAACTGTGGGACTGGGACTTCAATTCCACGTACGTTAAATTATCAGCCCTACTTTTAGTAATAATCTCACTAATTTCTGTTAATTTATGCTTGGGTTGGGCTGGTTGGGTTCTGTTTTGGGTTGGGATGGTTGGGTTTTGTTCTAAGCATAGTGGGTTTTTACTAAGTGATTTGAGCTTTGTTTTTCTCTCAAAATATGTGGATCCGCTAAGTGCTTTCGTTTCTATTTATATTTTCATCCTTGCAGTGAGGATTAAGTTCTAGTATGCCCTGACCTTCTTTAATAAAAATAATGGATTGTTATCATTTCATCTGAGATCTTCTTTGCTGTCATAAACCCTAGAAAAGATTATGCATTAATGATTTAAATTGCTTGGAGATTGCATACGATTCTATGCACAAACCTTTGTGCATCATATTTTAAAAATTTTGAAAACTTTTTATATAAAAGCACTAGCTTCATCCATAAGCAGAGTGGGTTGGGTTTTGTTCTGAGTTGGGTTCAAACCAAATCAGACGACATCACATGTTTCTCTTCCGCCGCATACACCTCTGTCTGCTTATTAATCAACTAGATCTCATCACCCTCCCACTCCAGGTTTCTCCTTAACTCGCCAATTGTTAAAAGGTGTATCATTTACCATTTTTCTATTTTAAACTTTAATATTTATTAATTAATTGGATATTAATATATTTCACAAAACTTGTGCATAGCTGTTTACCTTTTTTAAAAAGATGGAAAAAAGACCTTGTTCACCAAAATCTAGATTTTAAGTTAAGTTTTCAATTGGTTCCCTATAAATAGATGGGTTTTGGTTGGTTTTCTTACTGGCTGGATATCCTTTCCCTAGCTAGATATCCTTTCCAATATTAAAATACAATTTGTATATTTATTTTTATTTCTAAATTAAAAAAAATATGTGTGTAATTTTTTATTTTTTTATTTACTTTTCATTAAACTTTCTCATATTAAAATACAATTTCTATACATACAATCATTTCTAAACTAAAAAATGTGTTTGTCAGTTTTTGTTATTTATTTACGAGTGTTTACAATTGATGTATTGATTTTCACTTATGAAAAATTATCTTTTTTTTTTTAATATTTGTTAGTTTTGATTTTGAATTTTTTTATATAGATTGTAACCATACATATTTATTTTCATGATATTATAAATGTTTTTGAAAACTGATGTTTACTTAATTTTTATATTTTACTAACATGAAATTTAATTTTTATAAGATTTGC
>JZKD02S1617568.1:132314-142718 GCA_000966675.3 Picea glauca
GGAAATAGAGAGAGAGAGGCATATAGAGGGGAACACAAGAGAGAGAGAGAGACAGATAGAGAGAGATAAATAGAGAGAGAGGGGAACACAAGAGAGAGAGAGAGAGAGAGGGAGTGTGAGAGGGAGAGAGAAGGAGAGGGAGTGTTAGGGTCCTAACCTGCACATAGGTAGAACAATATATTTGGATGCAATAAAGGTGAATATTAATAAGGCCTTTCAATAAAATAGAATAAGGCACATAGAAGAAGAACTAACAAAAGCTTCCACTTCCAGAAGGATATCCCTCTAGATGCTTATTTTTATTATAAATAGGAGTCGAGGATATGAGAACCCTAGCTTGGATATTATTGTAATAGAGCTCTGCCCAGCTGGAGGTTTCCCCCTCGAAGAGGCCCGTGAACATTGCTTTCAAATTCAAAGTGTTATTTTTGTTGTCATTCTTATATCATTTAAGTGTTATTGTGGTGAATGTTCTGGTTATATTGTTGTTATTATTCCATTACAAGCATTTTATTTCAGTTCTGCATACATTTTATGTCTGGTATATTACAAGTGGTATCAGAGCACTTTCCTCGACAAAAAGTGTGGGTTAAATATTTTTTTTAGGGTAAAAACATATTCCAGCATCTTTAAGCCACAAAGATATGTCTTTACACGCATAAACCCTTGGTTGAGGGATTCATACACGTAGAAAATACAAGTGGTACTTAAGCGCACATCTATTGGCCACCCTTGTAACCCCTGTTGGTACCCCTTCGAGTGGTAGTGCATCAGACAACACCTATGTATGGATCAACCTAGATTACCTGAAGCCCTCTTTAGATAAGTTGACCAACCACCTAACTATTATAGTGTCACCTAGAACAACACTCGGGAACATACTCTCTAGTACTTGGTTAGTTGGGTAGTACGGCTAATGGTATGGTCTATCCTCCTTAGTTAGTTCCCTGAGATATTGGGCCGAGTATTACTGTTGGACCCCACAGGTATATCAGAGAGCTATAGCACAGGGAAAACCCTTGTATGTAGAACGCTTGATTACCTAAACCTTGGGGGATAGAAATAGAAACAAATTAAAATAGACAATCTATATTGTCGCACAACTGTGTTCGGGTTGCCAAGTAAATACACATTTTCTGGTTAAGCATTTCTACATTCCCTCTCTACAGTATTCTTTAGACCAGAGTATAAATCTATTAAAACAACAACAACAACAACAAAAAGGTATACAATTTTTTTCACCATTATTTGAGTCATATTCCATTGGATTCATCTCTTCTCCCTTATCACATTCATCCATATAATTTTTTTGGCCAAATTTTTTTACCCTGCCCTCCCCTCCCTTTTCATTTTCCTCATCCTCATGGTCCATACTTGTAGCCAAGACTTGGAATCTCACTTCAACACCTTGCAATATGGTCTCATTGATACCCAACAAGAAGTGAAACAACTTAGTGCCAATGTTGCCACCATCAATACAACCATGCAATTGTTAATGGGGGAAATCAAACAGGACCTCACCACCCAGCTTGAATCAATCTTTTCGTAACTCTGCAACAAATTGCATATCCCTACAGATAACCCTTCCTCTTCCTCACCTCCACATACTGAAGGTGAACATTCCTCTCATTCCCATACCTTGTAGAACCATCACTTTCAATGTGACCTATTCCTTTCACCGATGGATGTGACCAAATTTGATGCCTCTCACCCCACCGGTTGGGTAACCCAAATGGAAAATTAATTCTCTTTATACGGAATTACAAATGACTTGGCCAAACTTCGATATGGTGTTCTCCATCTAGATCAAGAACGTTGGCAATGGTGGCAATGGAGAAAAACTTCTCGTCAAGGGTATATTGCTTGGACACACTTTGTGGTAGAGGTTTATGAATTCTTTCACACTGACAAAAACCATTTGGGTCATTTAACAAAGTTGAAACAATTAGGAACAATTGTAATAGACCTCAATTTCATCATAAAAAATAAAAAAAACTTCTAAGGTACATTAAAACTCTAAAACTGTAACACATACTCATAATTAGCGAAATACCCATTTAATCCTATTGTGTAACTCTGATACCTAAAGTATTCACCTTCCCTTTCCACATATAATAGACTCAACATCCAGAGTTTTCCTTTAAACTTTTTCTTAAGTCCTACTAACTTTTGCAAGGAGATTAAAAGGTTATCCTTTGGAAGAAGGGAAATACATGACCCTAGGACTTAGGGCCCTAGATTATTTGTAAAACATAAATGCACAAATTTAGACTCCGAAACCACGAATAATACTTTGTGGACATAGTAAGGATGTCAGAATTTAATTGTTTCATCGTTGCACTTAACTATTTGGATTTCCCTAGGTAAATATGACTTCGATGACTCCCTTGGCAATTACTTGTAGACAAAGAGTCTATTATTCACACACAACCTATGTTCTAGTTAATAGCAGAACTCTAAGAAGACAATTGGTTAATCTTCCCAGTTTTAGGCACAGTGTAACTACCGGTACTAACCTAACTAAAAGTAATCAAAGGTTGATATTTTTTGAATGTAGGGTTTCGAGGAGGCTCACCCTTGTCTTCATGAAATAAATTAAAATGAGAGGAGGTTGACAGTCGAGAGTTAATATCTGACTAGCCATTAATGGAGGTGGATGAGGGATGGGAGCCAACCCTATACCCTCATCCAATCCAAACACACCAAGTCACTCATATCACATGTCATGTTCTCGGTTGTACTCTTTTCATTCAATAAGCGTGGCGTTTGGGGTTTTAGGGTAACCATAGTTGTCTGATGTCATTCTGAACAAACTTGTTTCAAAAAAAAATACCTTACACTTTCCTTGTGCTTCTGGACCGCTCTCAACGTGAGGAGGATGGTGGCAAGGAGCACCTTCTAGGATTACTCCTCCTATTGGTAAGAATCTAATTCTAAAGCTGAAATCCTTAATCAAATTCTCTGGAAGGTCACTCTGAGTTATTGTTATTTATAATTCCTATTCATGAATTCGCGTAGGTAGTGTTTTCATTTTAGTTACTTCCTATAGTCACTAGTTTAAGTACTGGATTTCTCTCTAGCATACACTGTTCTTTGCTATAACTATGGATCTAGACTTTATTAGGTTAGGGTTTCATATGTGCACAATGCTATGCTTAGTTTCCAATATGTGAGTCACTCGGGCATGCCTTGAATTTCGTCACTAACCTAGTTTGGTGTCTTATAAGAAAGTTATTCTCGGGCTCTCGATTGTACGACTATTTGATGAAAACGTTTGACTATACACTTCTTGTTTGGGGGCTGCCCATAAAAAGGGTTGGTATTCAGTCTGAATCTTAAGACAAAGCTTATACTTTGAGAAACATACTAAGGGAGATTGGGGTTTATGTCGTTCTTGCTCCTCCTCTTACAAATCAGAATGCATTTGAAAGGGTAAGCACGACTGGGATTTTCAACACTATGTTGTGTCTGTATCTAAGATAAATTACAGAGCTGAAACATATTTTAGTGATATTGTTTATTGTCCTGCAACATCTCATCTTTACATTTTATTTTGAGTTAAATGTTGGTTTATACTTGTCGTACGACCTATAGATATATGTTCAGCATTTGAATAAACAACCTTTAAAATTTTCTTCTGGTTATTTATTGGTCCGTAAAGATAATGGTGGGCCTCTCTGATTTTTTTTGTGAGGGTATCCACCAGGGAGATTTTGGGCCCCTCCTCGCTTCATGGCCTAGGAGGGATGTGATTCATTGTAGTGGTGAAGGATGTCGAACCCCTCCATCTACAAATGAGTATTACTTCGACTATTTTTTTAATATTAACTTAAATCTTCCTATCACTGTTTATCAAGACTATAATGACGTCTTTTGCAATGTACAAGGTTTTGGTTACACAAAAATATGAAGTTCAATTTCGATCACCCGCGCAAAAGGTATTCATGTTTTTTTCTACCCCTTCAAAGAAGCTTAGGCGTTCAGGGTAGAAGAAGGGTTTATCCCACTGTGGTAGAGATTGTTTGTTTGTATACTATTTATATTTCTGTAAAAAATGTTTCCAAGGTCAAATATGAGAGTTGACTGTAAAACTAAAGGGGTTGACCAAAGGCTTAGTCAGGTTTTCTTTCACCGACCTCTGTCTTGACATTTTGGAATGGAAAAATACGATCTAAATTTTCTTATTATATTGGAATTCCTCATAGTTTATATTCTTTTATTCCTGTAACTTTACCTTTAAATTTAACATCATATGCCTTCGACAAACTAAGATTACTGGGTGTGAAATCCTTTCTTATTTACCAAGGTAACATTTAGTCTAAGTTTGCAATTAGTTTTGCAGGCTACTTGATATATTCTGAGATGTATTCAAATCTGTTCCTAAATTTCCTTACTTCCATATATACGAATTGTCTGAAATTATATATTACTTCCGTTCACAAAGGGCTTGATTGGATCTATACATTAAGTAATTATACAGGCTTGAGTCTACCTATATATAACAAAAAGGATTGAGAATTCCCGACTCTGTACACTATATCTAGATTATTTCTTTACACAAATTGTCATCGTATATAAATCTATTGCCGCTACTTTGGTTGTTCGGTGTGGTATGGTATATCAGTTAGGTTTTTCATATAAAATTCTTGAAATATGTACAACTCTTTATAATGTTACAATGTCTTTCTCAGCAATCTACGATAATAGTTGATAATAAGGAAAAGGAATATGTATATAAAAAATGTTCCCTATAGTTCCTACCATTTCGTAAATGTTCTTGTTATTGTAATTGCATGTCTATTGGAAATGATTACTTACAGAATGTAGGATAGGTCTACACATGTATAAGTATATGCTTATAATTTATGTTATGAACATTGAGTCTGAATTCTTCCTCTATTGTGTTCATGCCAAGTGCCAACCAAGCAAATAGACATACCTATATACATATATATCTATATGAAATACATCTAGGTATATATATACATATAGGAGATTAGTACTCCATACTAGTTCCAACAYACACACACACACACACACACACACACACACACAYAYATATATATAKTASTAATCTAGTCTATAGRATAAATTCTAGAATTGGCCACACGTATTCTTCATGTAACAYAAGTAAGGAAAATGAAATTCAWTATTCATTATGTGCTTTAAGTCGAMAGAAAATATTTAGTACTAAGTCTCGTGACATTCTGTAATTTATATGCTTCACAAGAGTGAACARAATTTATCCATAATGTTATTTCAAACCTCAATGAYAGATACATTCTAATAAACCAATTTAGTCATTCTAAACAGATAAGGASATAGAATGCATATCTGGATCACTTCATAGGGAGACAAAGGGAACAAMCACCTTCCTCCCAACCGTAGGACAGGGAAGCTAAATCACTTGYCCAAYCCACCCCCTAGCCTGACCATGAATCCATGAGGGCTAACTCAGAAAAATCCTCCTCTGCAATGTCTTTCAGTTTTAGCAGACTCCTCTTGYCTCACACTCAATCAGTAGTGTTCATAACAGCAAGAACAAAAAACAATAGTCTCTTTCCCCCCCGCATACTAGGTAGCRTCTTGCCTCCTCACATGTGTTATTTAACAAGATGATCATTTTGCCTAGGTCTTTCTTKCCCCCTTGGGAATTTTTGCAACTTTCTAAATCCCTGATTTTYARRGGCTACCAATGGCCAAATATTTGATTTTCCACTTGTAACAATCARCCTAGAGGTAGTTCCAACATGTTCCCCACTCATGGAGTCATGGTCARCTGATTTTAACATGGTTGTTCCATTTGTCCTCCTGCAATCAATATAAAACATTATGTTTTCATACAAGTTTCATAGTCAAATAGTTAGTTGGGTCAAATTAGATCTCTTCCCAACAATCGTATTAATCAATTACAATTATCAAATTCGAAATTCGGAATTTCCATAAATGGCAAAAAAAAAATACAAATTCAAATTTACTAAGAATGAAATAATTTTCCAACAATTTTTTTAAATTTCAAAAATATTTTATTTTTGGGGATGTCACAAAAGTGGAAAACTTTATAGCTGCCTTTGAGTACCTAGATTTTAGAATAGAGGGCATGTATGTTGCTTTTTTCTGAGAGTGTTTTCTGAGCGGCCTCAAGGAAGAAATTCAGGCCCATGTCCTCATGGCTTGACCTGAGAGTTGAGTGGAGGCTACCAAAAGAGGTAAAGAAGCACAATAGGTTGTATCTGGTCAAAACCATAAACCCTCCTTTATCCCTCACCCTAAACCAGTAAATCCCACTACTCCCTCTGCTCCATTAAAGATCCAAAAAATGATGAGGAATGAAATGGTTGAATGCCAACTCAAAGGCCTTTGTTATAACTGTGAGAACAAATATTTCCTAGGCCATAAGTGTAAAGAACAAAATATTTGTATGGGCATCTCTGAGGAGGTTTCCGAAGAAGATGAAGAAACTCCCTCTATGTTTGAGTCACCTGAATCCACTGACATAACCCCTCCCTCAGACCCTCCTAAAGTAGAACTGGTCATTTCCCTCAATGCTCTCACTAGCTTCTTCGCTCCTCAAACCCTCAAGCAAATCAGTTACATCAAGCATCAGAAGGTCATCATTCTGGTTGATAGTGGAAGAACCCATAATTTTATTCATCGTTGCATTTCCCAAGAAACTCATTGCTACATCCATGTCATCAATAATTTCCAAATCATGATTGCCAATGGTGGTTCCATTAAATATGGAGGGAGTTGTGAAAATTTTTGTTTCCAAATTGGTGACTACCACCAGAAATCCCATATGTTTTCTATCGACATGGGAGGTTGTGACATTGTGTTGGGTGCATAATGTCTAAGGAATTTGGGTCCCATTTTCATGGATTTTAAAGACTTAACCATGCAATTCGACCAGGAGGGCCACCAATATAAGTTCCAAGGCATCACCGTCGATTCACTTGAGATCATTAGTTCCCATCGCATTAAAAATATGCTCAAAAAGGGTCATTATGGTGTTATCGCCCAACTCCATGCCATACAAGAAACAAAGACACCCTCGGTACCACAAGACCTCCAATCCATCATTTCTAAACATAAATTGGTATTTTCCACTCCCCAAGGCCTCTCTCCTTCTCGCGGTTTTCATGATCATTCCATTCCCCTTGTACCCGAAATCCTTCTTTCTAATATTCATATGTATTATCACCCCTTTTCCCAAAAAAATGAAATTGAGAAAATGGTCCAGGAACTCCTTAATGCAAGCATTATCCACCCTAGTACGATCCCCTACTTGTCTCCTGTGGTCATGGTCCTGAAGAAACAATGTTCTTGGTGAATGTGTCTTAACTTCCATGCCCTCAACATACTTACCATCAAAGACAAATTCCTGATTCCTATCATTGATGACCTCCTCGATGAATTGAGTGGTGCCCAATTCTTCACTAAACTAGATCTTCATTCAGGATACCACCAGATATGTATGAAAGTAGTAGACATTCCCAAGAATTCCTTTAGAACTCATGACGGCCACTGTGAGTTTTTGGTCATGCCCTTTGGCTTGTGTAATGCCCCCTCCACCTTCCAAAGCCTCATGAATCATGTCTTCTGTCCTTTTCTCCACCATTTTTTCTTAGTTTTCTTTGATGATATCCTCATCTATAGAAAAACTTGGATAGACCATCTTGCTCATGTGGATCTAGTTCTCCATCTACTCTCTCAGCACCAACTTTTCCTGAAACAGTCTAAATGAGATTTTGGCGCCTCAGAAGTAGAATACTTGGGTAATCTGGCTGGCAAAGATGGCATCAAGGTGGATCCTAAAAATATTGAAGCTATGCAAGACTGCCCTCACCCAAAGACTCCTAAGAGCTTTCATGCATTTCTAGGCTTAACAGGGTATTATCGCAAGTTTGTTAAGAATTATGGGAAGATTGCAACACCTCTCACCACTCTCCTCAAAAGGAACTCTTTCACTTGGACTCCAACCATTGCTCAAGCTTTTTAGACCTTGAAGATGGCCATTTTCACCACTCCAGTCCTCTCCCTTCCCGATTTCACAAAGACCTTTGTGTTGGAATGTGATGCCTCAGGGAAAGGAATCAGTGTTCTCCTTATGCAAGAGGGTCAACCTTTGGCCTTTATCAACAAGCAACTATCTGAAAGAAATCTGGGCAAATCCATCTATGAAAATGAAATGTTGGATAGTCTAGATGTCATGGATCTGTGGTGTCCTTATCTATTGGGGAAACGTTTCCAAATTAAGACAGACCATCAAAGCCTCAAGTATTTTATGGAACAAATCATTTCCTCCCCGGAACAACAAAAATGGGTGACTAAACTCTTTGGATATTATTATGAGATAATTTACAAGAAAGGAAAATACAATGTGGTTGTAGATGTACATTCTTGAAAATATGAAGACAATGGATCCCTTTTTTCTCTTTCATTCATTGTACCAGATTGGCTCCAAGTGATTCGCCAAGAATGGATACAAGATCCCAAAAGTTCGTAGTTGATCCACCAATTGCAGTCCAAGGCTCCAGCTTCCCCAGGTTACTATTGGATCCAAGAGGAACTTCAATACAAAGGTTGTTTGTATTTAAGTAAACAATCAAAGTTTAAATCCACAGTACTTTCTGAGCTTCATGCTACACCCACAGCAGGGCACTCTAGGTTGACAAAAACCTATGACAGGGTCAAACGTTAGTTTTTTGGGGATGGTATGAAACGGGACATTCATAATTTTGTAGTTGAATGTGATATGTGTCAATGCAACAAGGGATAAATAGTCAAATCGTTAGGCACACTACAACCGCTCTCGATTCCACCTACTATTTGGAAGGATATCTCTATGGATTTTATTACTGTCTTACCGAAATCGGGAAATAGATCCGTCATCATGGTGATTGTTGATCGCCTTTCCAAGTATGCTCATTTCTCTACCCTTCAACACTCGTTACAGCATCCAAAGTGGTTCAAATCTTCATGGATCAGGTCTTCAAGATTCATGGCATGCCACACGCTATTGTTTATGATCATGACCCAACTGTTGCAAGAAATTTTTGGCAAGAACTGTTCAAGATACAAGGCATCGAATCACATCTCATCACAACTTATCATCCCGAGAGTGATGGCCAAACAAAAGTTGTCAACAAATGTTTTGAAACATGTTTGAGGTGTTTTGCCTTGGAAAAGAAAAAATAGTGGGCTCAATGGTTACCTCTAGTTGAATGGTGGTACAACACTTCATACCATACAACTACACGCATGACTCCTTTTGAAGTGGTATATGGACAGAAGCCACCTTCAGTTCTCTCATAGTTATCGAGTGCCTCGAAGGTCCAGGAAGTTACAACTCGAGAGGATATTCTCTGTACCCTCAAAGAGAATTTGGTCATGGCCCATAATCGCATGAAGAAACAAGCAGATCAAGGTCTCTCTAAATGTCAATTTGCAGAATGAGATCATGTGTTTCTTCGACTGCAACCTTATAAGAAAACTTCCCTCAAGGTCGAGCATTGTCAGGATATAGCACCCAAATTTTATGTTCCTTATATCATACTCAAGTGTGTGGGACAAGTCGCCTATCAGTTATCTTTGTCCAACAATTCAAAGTTACATCTTTTTTTTCATGTTTCATGCTTAAAGAAGGTGATTGGAGCTAAGTGCCAAATTCAAACCAACCTTCCTAAGTTAGCTGAAGAAGAATCCATTTGGCTACAAGAAGAAGTAGTTTTGGACCAGCGTGAGAGTCGCCTATGTTAGAGAACCATCAATGAAGTGTTATTACATTGAAAAGAGACAAATCTAGAAGACACCACTTGGGAACCATCTACCATTCTGCAACAATTTCCTCATCTCAAGCCTTGAGGACAAGGTTGTTTTTAAGGGGGTGGACATGTTAGGGCCCTAACCTGCACATAGTTAGAAGAATATGTTTGGATGTAATAAAGGTCAATATTAATAAGGAATTTCAATAAAATAGAATAAGGCAAATGTAAGAAGACCTAATATAAGATTTCACTTCTAGAAGGATATTCCTCTAGATGCTTCTTTTTAGTATAAATAGGAGTAGAGGGTATGAGAACCCTATCTTGGATATTATTGTAATAGAGGTTTTCTCAACTAGAGGTTGCCCCCTCGAAGAGGCTCGTGAACATTGATTTCAGATTCAAAGTGTTATTTATGTTGTTATTCTTATATCATTTCAATGTTATTGTGGTGAGTGTTCTGGTTATATTGTTGATATTATGCCATTACGAGGATTTTATTTTAGTCCTACATACATTTTATATATGGTATATTACAGGGAGAGATGGGGGGAAGAGAAGGAGAGGGAGAGGGAGACAGAGAGAGAAGAATTCTGTGAGGGAGAGGGAAATACATGGTGAGAAACAAAGAGAAGGGTTG
>JZKD02S1617568.1:142728-167145 GCA_000966675.3 Picea glauca
CTCTCTCTCTCTCTCTCTCTCTCACACACACACACACACACACACACATAACCTTGGATTGACTCGGTAAGAATAAATACTAAGATCTCTATGCAAATTTTATGTGTTTAAATGATGAATAATCATATTTGTTGATTCCTTATACCTTGTAATGATCCCGACCATCAACGCCATGGTCGGGCCAACATTACTATGTGGAATAACAATCTCATACTTAATTCTATATATAAGACATGCATTTAAGAAAATGAAACACATTTAAACTCAAAGTAACCATAATAATTACTGCTATTAAAAATAATCAACGACTTTAACATTAATTTGTATGCATAACAGAACACATGATAAATATAAATACACAGACATGCAAAAAAGTAATTAAAACATCATATGGTACTTATATTTGAAACGGTGGTAATTCCCCAACCAGGTCCAGGCCTTCCATCAACCTCCCAGCCTCAGACCACACTGCTCAACAAGCTCAATAGTGGGTCACCCTCGAGCTAGGACTAAGCTCCACCCCCAAGGCAAGGAATCGTAGGCTAGGTTGAGGTTACTGGGAAAACACATAGTCACAATGAAGGAATTTTCTCCCAAGAACCACTCATACTCACTGCCACAGAATCTCCCTCCCCACATACCTGTTACACCCCAGGATTATACACATTCTCTGTCACCTAGACAGTCCTTCGGCTACTAACCTCCCTTGCCTTGTGTTTCAACAACATACCAGACCAGAAGTCTTCGAGCTCTGTGGCAGCTACAAGGTTCCTTCCAAGAGTTCTCTCCTTCCTCTGCACACTCTCTCACCTGGGGAGAGTCCCTCCCAAGCCAAACAACCTGTTATTTCAACTTCAATCACCTCTCTCACCTGGAGAGAGTGTTGTACAAACTGGCCAATAAGCCATAAGAAGTACAACACTATGTGACCACAACAACCAATGGGGAAAACAGACTCGGGCTTTCCAAACAAGATAAGCAATGACAGGATGGTCTCACAGTTATGGATTTGGGACAGAGACTCCACACATAGGATCAATCTACTCAGACAGACGATGNTGTTCTATTTTAGGTTTGTAACTGATATAAGACAATGAAGGACATATTTTTGGAACGTCAATATGTGAAGCAATGTTTGAGGTTTATTTAGGATCAGTTCTCAAGGGTGCTTCAGAGAAGGATTTGACAAAAATATCTATTATTTGGTAATGGGTGCATTAAAGCTCACCTTGAACTTTCAAGGATTTCGCATTGTTTGAGGATCACAACTTTATTTATTTTATGGAAGAATAGATGTTAGGTAGTTTTTTCTCATTATGTTAGCTAACAAAGCTAATTTTGTTCTGTGGAAGGATGAGTTTTTCAATTAACTTGTACCCACAGGAACTCTATTGATAAAAGTTCTCTCCTCCTTAGACCCAACTGAGTATTATGGCTTTCTTTGAATGCTTCTTTATCGAAGGAAAATGATACGATCTCTCTCTCTCCCTCTCTCCCTCTCTCCCTCTCTCTCTCTCTCTCTCACACACACACACACACACACACACACATATAACCTTGGATTGACTCAGTAAGAATAAATACTAAGATCTCTATGCAAATTTTATGTGTTTAAATGATGAATAATCATATTTTTTTATTCCTTATACCTTGTAATGATCCCGACCATCAACGCCATGGTCGGGCCAACATTACTATGTGGAATAACAATCTCATACTTAATTCTATATATAAGACATGCATTTAATAAAATGAAACACATTTAAACTCAAAGTAACCATAATAATTACTGCTATTATAAATAATCAATGGCTTTAACATTAATTTGTATGCATAACAGAACACATGATAAATATAAATACACAGACATGCAAAAAAGTAATTAAAACATCATATGGTACTTATATTTGAAACGGTGGTAATTCCCCAACTAGGTCCAGGCCTTCCATGAACCTCCCAGCCTCAGACCACACTGCTCAACAAGCTCAATAGTGGGTCACCCCCGAGCTAGGACTAAGCTCCACCCCCAAGGCAAGGAATCCTACGCTAGGTTGAGGTTACTAGGAAAACACATAGTCACAATGAAGGAATTTTCTCCCAAGAACCACTCATACTCACTACCACAGACTCTCCTTCCCCACATACCTGTTCCACCCTAGGATTATACACATTCTCTGTCACCTAGACAGTCCTTCGGCTGCTAACCTCCCTTGCCTTGTGTTTCAACAACATACCAGACCAGAAGTCTTTGAGCTCTGTGGCAGCTACAAGGTTCCTTCCAAGAGTTCTCTCCTTCCTCTGCACACTCTCTCACCTGGGGAGAGTCCCTCCCAGGCCAAACAACCTGTTATTTCAACTTCAATCACCTCTCTCACCTGGAGAGAGTGTTGTACAAACTGGCCAATAAGCCATTAGAAGTACAACACTACGTGACCACAACAGCCAATGGGGAAAACAGACTCGGGCTTTCCAAACAAGATAAGTAATGACAGGATGGTATCACAGTTATGGATTTGGGACAGAGACTCCACACATAGGATCAATCTACTCAGACAGACGATGCATTGGCTTTTATATAAATCAACACAAGATATCCTTGAAATCAACACACAGACTTCGGTCCCTGGTTTCAGAATAGCACGAGGTCTCTTTCAAGGGTCGGACGAGTTCATGCCCAAGAATTCGAGGGTCAAATGGTGGAGGAACCCCCAACATGGTTGATCTTAGATGCTTTATTTTGATGCGCCTGGGTTGATACTTGTCACCCATGCAACTATGTGTGTTCCATCCATTTGGAAGTTACTTGTCCTTCCAAAAGAACTTAGGATAAAGCATATTATTCACATTCTTTTTGAAATAATGTTAAAATATTATTCCCAAGGCTTAAGCCCTTAGGATTAGCCCCTAGGCTCAACACTTAGCCCCTCTCCCCACCTTCCAGCCCCTAATCCCTTGCCCACTTTGTGGAATCTTAGTCCCCCATCACTCATTCATCATGGTTGGTCAGCATGTGACAATGTTTATTTTTTTATTAATAATGTGCATAGATACATGTACAAAATAAGGCTCTTGGCCTTCAACACTTAGGCTCTCTGGCCTAATAATCAGATAATCCCACTAGCTTATATTAACTTGGCTCACTAGCCTATAAAAAAAATAATTACAATTCATTTCATAAACATGATTTACAATGGGGCTTGGCCTTGGGGAAATTACAATCCCCCTCCCCTTATTTCTACACTGTCCTCAGTGCAACTTTACACTATCTCTGCAATCTTTTCAAAATTTTCAAAAAAATGCAAGTACTCTACTCACATCACATCTTCATTCTCCCATGTCATGTCCTCAGGAATGTACTAGGTCCATTGGACCTTTACAAGCCCTATAGCTCAATTCCAAAGCCTTTTGTTTTTCCTGTCCAATATGCGCACATGATGCACTTGCAGGACACCTTCTGGTTCCACCTGAACCACATTCCATTCAATAACATGATTAGCATCAAGTATATATTTCTTAAGCAATGAAACATGAAACAGATTATGTAGAGTCATAGATGCAAGTAATGCAAGCTTATTTGCAACTGGACCAATCCTTTCTAGGATTTCAAACGGCCCACAAAATCTTTTTTCCAACTTGGCGCAACTTCCCACCTTCAGGGAACTCCTGTTAGTTTTCACTTTCAAGAAAACATGATCACCCACTTTGAATTCTTAGTGGGTTATCTTCTTATCAGCATAAATTTTCTGCCTGTCCTGGCCAGTTTTTAAATTCTTCTTAATTTTTATCATTTCGTCCTCCATCTCCTTGAGCAACTCTAGCTCGAATACTCCTCTGTCAGCTAGATTATCCCATCTCACTGGAGTGTTTCACTTTGTTCCATAAAGTTCTNTCACAGTTATGGATTTGGGACAGAGACTCCACACATAGGATCAATCTACTCAGACAGACGATGCATTGGCTTTTATATAAATCAACACAAGATATCCTTGAAATCAACACACAGACTTCGGTCCCTGGTTTCAGAATAGCACGAGGTCTCTTTCAAGGGTCGGACGAGTTCATGCCCAAGAATTCGAGGGTCAAATGGTGGAGGAACCCCCAACATGGTTGATCTTAGATGCTTTATTTTGATGCGCCTGGGTTGATACTTGTCACCCATGCAACTATGTGTGTTCCATCCATTTGGAAGTTACTTGTCCTTCCAAAAGAACTTAGGATAAAGCATATTATTCACATTCTTTTTGAAATAATGTTAAAATATTATTCCCAAGTCTTAAGCCCTTAGGATTAGCCCCTAGGCTCAACACTTAGCCCCTCTCCCCACCTTCCAGCCCCTAATCCCTTGCCCACTTTGTGGAAGCTTAGTCCCCCATCACTCATTCATCATGGTTGGTCAGCATGTGACAATGTTTATATTTTTATTAATAATGTGCATAGATACATGTACAAAATAAGGCTCTTAGCCTTCAAAACTTAGGCTCTCTGGCCTAATAATCAGATAATCCCACCATCTTATATTAACTTGGCTCACTAGCCTATAAAAAACATAATTACAATTCATTTCATAAACATGATTTACAATGGGGCTTGGCCTTGGGGAAATTACAATCCCCCTCCCCTTATTTCTACACTGTCCTTAGTGCAACTTTACACTATCTCTGCAATCTTTTCAAAATTTTCAAAAAAATGCAAGTACTCTACTCGTATAACATCTTCATTCTCCCATGTCATGTCCTCAGGAATGTACCAGGTCCATTGGACCTTTACAAGCCCTATAGCTCAATTCCAAAGCCTTTTGTTTTTCCTGTCCAATATGCACACATGATGCACTTGCAGGACACCTTCTGGTTCCACCTGAACCACATTCCATTCAATAACATGATTAGCATCAAGTATATATTTCTTAAGCAATGAAACATGAAACACATTATGTAGAGTCATAGATGCAGGTAATGCAAGCTTATTTGCAACTGGACCAATCCTTTCTAGGATTTCAAACGGCCCACAAAATCTTGTTTCCAACTTGGCGCAACTTCCCACCTTCAGGGAACTCCTGTTAGTTTTCACTTTCAAGAAAATATGATCACCCACTTTGAATTCTTGGTGGGTTATCTTCTTATCAGCATAACTTTTCTGCCTGTCCTGGCCAGTTTTTAAATTCTACTTAATTTTTATCATTTCGTCCTCCATCTCCTTGAGCAACTCTAGCTCGACTACTCCTCTGTCAGCTAGATTATCCCATCTCACTGGAGTGTTTCACTTTGTTCCATAAATTTCTTCAAATGGGCCCATCTTCAATGATGCATGATACCCATTATTGTAGGCAAATTATACCAAATGCAGGTAGTCTTCCCATGTTGATGGTTTGTCCATCACATACATTCTCAGCATGTATTCTATTACTCTGTTCACCCTCTCTGTCTGTCCATCAGACTCAGGATGATATNAACATAATTACAATTCATTTCATAAACATGATTTACAATGGGGCTCGGCCTTGGGGAAATTACAATCCCCCTCCCCTTATTTCTACACTGTCCTCAGTGCAACTTTACACTATCTCTGCAATCTTTTCAAAATTTTCAAAAAAATGCAAGTACTCTACTCGCATAACATCTTCATTCTCCCATGTCATGTCCTCAGGAATGTACCAGGTCCATTGGACCTTTACAAGCCCTATAGTTCAATTCTAAAGCCTTTTGTTTTTCCTGTCCAATATGCGCACATGATGCACTTGCAGGACACCTTATGGTTCCACCTGAACCACATTCCATTCAATAACATGATTAGCATCAAGTATATATTTCTTAAGCAATGAAACATGAAACACATTATGTAGAGTCATAGATGCAGGTAATGCAAGCTTATTTGCAACTGGACCAATCCTTTCTAGGATTTCAAACGGCCCACAAAATCTTGTTTCCAACTTGGCRCAACTTCCCACCTTCARGGAACTCCTRTTAGTTTTCACTTTCAAGAAAACATGATCACCCACTTTGAATTCTTGGTGGGTTATCTTCTTATCAGCATAACTTTTCTGCCTGTCCTGGCCAGTTTTTAAATTCTGCTTAATTTTTATCATTTCATCCTCCATCTCCTTGAGCAACTCTAGCTCGACTACTCCTCTGTCAGCTAGATTATCCCATCTCACTGGAGTGTTTCACTTTGTTCCATAAAGTTCTTCAAATGGGCTCATCTTCAATGATGCATGAAACCCATTATTGTAGGCAAATCCTACCAAATGCAGGTAGTCTTCCCATGTTGATGGTTTGTCCATCACATACATTCTTAGCATGTATTCTATTACTCTATTCACCCTCTCTGTTTGTCCATCAGACTCAGGATGATATGTTGTACTAAAATTCAAATTCTTTCTGAATCCTTTGAACAGTCCTTTCCAAAAATTCAAGGTGAATTTTGGGTCCCTATCAAACACAATCGTTTTAGAAATTCCATGCAAGCGTGCCACTTATTTTAAGAAGATATCAACAACATCTACTACCTTGTGAGTTGTTTTCAGTGGAATAAAATGGGAAAMTTTTGTAAGCTTGTCCACCACAACCATGATCGAATCATGCTTCTTGATTGTTCTGGGCAATCCTATAATAAAATCCATGGTCACCACTTCCCACTTCCACTCAGGAATGGGCAAAGGCTGCAGCAACCCTATTGGGTGCCTATGCTCAGCCTTAACTTTCTGGCACTCCATACATCTGGCGATGTATTCAATGATCTCTCTCTTCATACCCAGCTAAAAGTAATGGCTTTTGACTACTGCCAAAGTCTTTTGATATCTAGGGTGTCCAAAATACGACACGTTATGCACTTCTTTTAGAATCGCAAGTTTCAATTCTTGGACATTAGGTATATGCACTCTGTTTTTATACAAAAGTATTCCATTAGCTCCTTGGATGTAATTTCCCTTTTTCTGTAGTCTCTCACTCTGTTGTAGCTTTACTAAAAGTCTTTGCACTACAAATCTACATTTGCAGTTTCCAAAATTCTATCTTTAATATTAGTCATGTACATGATAACGGTTGTAGCATGTAATTCATGCACCTTTATACTGAGCGCATCAACCACCATGTTTTCCTTCCCCTTGATATGCTTGATATCAAAGTCATATTCGCACAAAAACTCCAGCCACCTAGTTTGTTTAACATTTAAGGTTGGCTTATCAAACAAATATTTCAGACCATTGTGATCTAGTCTCAATACGAATCTCCTTCCCATGAGGTAATGTCTCCATTTCCTCAAAGCATGGATTATTGTTGTCAGCTCCAAAACGTGAGTGACATAATTTTTTTCATGCTCTTTCAGCTTCCTGGACTCATAATAGATTACAAATCCATCTTGGCTAAGAAATACTCCCAACCCTTCCTTACACGCATCTGTGCACACCATGAAATCCATATTTGGATCTGAAATCCTCAAGATTGGAGCACTGGTTAACAACTGCTTCAATCACTGGAAATTGTTCTCACACTCTTCAGTCCACTGAAACTTTTTCTCCTTCCTTTGCAAGGAAGTGATAGGGTGAGATATCTTTGAGAACCCTACTATAAACCTTTTGTAGTAACCCGCTAGACCCATAAAGGATCTAACTTCTACCACATTCCTTGGTGCTAACCATTCTTGAATGGCCTCAACCTTCTCAGGATCCACAATGATCCCTTCTTCTGAAATAATATGCCCCAAGTAATGGATATGCCTTTGATAAAATGAGCATTTTCTCATATTGGCATATAGCTGGTGTTCTCTCAACACTTGCAGCACCATCCCTAGATGTTATTCATGCTCTTCCTCTGACTTGGAATACACCAAAATGTCATCCAGGAAGACTATGAAAAACGTGTCTCAATAGTCCATGAACACAACATTCAATAATATTATAAAAACAACAGGTGTGTTTGATAGTCCAAACGACACCACTGTGAACTCATAATGACCATAACTTGTTCTAAAGGTNGATGTATTCAATGATCTCTCTCTTCATACCCAGCTAAAAGTAATGTCTTTTGACTACTGCCAAAGTCTTCTGATATCTAGGGTGTCCAAAATACGTCACATTATGCATTTCTTTTAGAATCGCAAGTTTCAATTCTTGGACATTAGGTATATGCACTCTGTTTTTATACAAAAGTATTCCATCAGCTCCTTGGATGTAATTTCCCTTTTTCTGTAGTCTCTCACTCTGTTGTAGCTTTACTAAAAGTCTCTGCACTACAAATCTACATTTGCAGTTTCCAAAATTCTATCTTTAATATCAGTCATGTACACGATAACGGTTGTAGCATGTAATTCATGCACCTTTCTACTGAGCGCATCAACCACCATGTTTTCCTTCCCCTTGATATGCTTGATATCAAAGTCATATTCGCACAAAAACTCGAGCCACCTGGTTTGTTTAACATTTAAGGTTGGCTGATCAAACAAATATTTCAGACCATTGTGATCTGTTCTCAATTTGAATCTCCTTCCCATGAGGTAATGTCTCCATTTCCTCAGAGCATGGATTATTGTTGCCAGCTCCAAAACGTGAGTGAAATAATTTTTTTCATGCTCTTTCAGCTTCCTAGACTCATAATAGATTACAAATCCATATTGGCTAAGAAATACTCCCAACCCTTCCTTACACGCATCTGTGCACACCATGAAATCCATATTTGGATCTGAAATCCTCAAGATTGGAGCACTGGTTAACAGTTGCTTCAATCACTGGAAATTGTTCTCACACTCTTCAGTCCACTGGAACTTTTTCTCCTTCCTTTGCAAGGAAGTGATAGGGTGAGCTATCTTTGAGAACCCTACTATAAACCTTTTGTAGTAACCCGCTATACCCATAAAGGATCTAACTTCTACCACATTCCTTGGTGCTAACCATTCTTGAATGGCCTCAACCTTCTCAGGATCCACAATGATCCCTTCTTCTGAAATAATATGCCCCAAGTAATGGATATGCCTTTGATAAAATGAGCATTTTCTCATCTTGGAATATAGATGGTGTTCTCTCAACACTTGCAGCACCATTCCTAGATGTTATTCATGCTCTTCCTTTGACTTGGAATACACCAAAATGTCATCCAGGAAGACTATGAAAAACTTGTCTCAATAGTCCATGAACACAACATTCAATAATATTATAAAAACAACAAGTGTGTTTGATAGTCCAAACGACACCACTTTGAACTCATAATGACCATACCTTGTTCTAAAGGTGGTCTTCCTGATGTCCTCATCCTTTATTCTTACTTGGCAATATCCTGATCTGAGATCTATCTTCGAAAATGTTTTCGCACCCTTAAACTGATCGAAAAGATCATTGATCCTTGGCAGAGGATACTTGTTATTGATAGTTACCTTGTTCAATTGCATGAAATCAATGGATAGCCTCAACGTCCCATCCTTCTTCTTCATGAAAAGGACCGGGGCACCCCAAGGTGACATGCTAGGTCGAATGTACCCCTTCTTCATAAGCTCTTCAAGATGCAATTGCAACTCTTTCATCTCTGGCGTACTCATTCTATATGGAGCTTTCGACACTGGAGCTACTCTAGGGATCAAATTTATAGAAAAATCAATGTCTCTCTTCGAAAGTAGTCCAGGTACCTCCTGAAATACATCCTTAAACTCTGTGAGTATGTCATGGTATCCAATATTTGAGACTTCATATCTAGATGCATCCTCCACATGGGCTGCAAATAATTGACAGCCTTTCCTGTAATACTTCTTCAGCTGCATGGCTGAGATTTCTCTAACAATCGCAACTCCATCCCAATTAAGAATTCATAAGAACCTAAAGGAAGAATATTCAAGTCAGTGTTCATGCTCAATCCATTCATGTCAACAGAAGAGGACTTAATCAACTCATTGACCTTCCTCTTGGTTCATGTAGCCAACTGCACTAACCAAGACTTTTCATGTTTACTTTTTGATAAATGAAAATTTTCGACCACCCTAGGATCTACATAACTATGGCTAGCCCCNCGGTTGTAGCATGTAATTCATGCACCTTTCTACTGAGCGCATCAACCACCATGTTTTCCTTCCCCTTGATATGCTTGATATCAAAGTCATATTCGCACAAAAACTCCAGCCACCTGGTTTGTTTAACATTTAAGGTTGGCTGATCAAACAAATATTTCAGACCATTGTGATCTGTTCTCAATTCGAATCTCCTTCCCATGAGGTAATGTCTCCATTTCCTCAGAGCATGGATTATTGTTGCCAGCTCCAAAACGTGAGTGAAATAATTTTTTTCATGCTCTTTCAGCTTCCTGGACTCATAATAGATTACAAATCCATCTTGGCTAAGAAATACTCCCAACCCTTCCTTACACGCATCTGTGCACACCATGAAATCCATATTTGGATCTGAAATCCTCAAGATTGGAGCACTGGTTAGCAGCTTCTTCAATCACTGGAAATTGTTCTCACACTCTTCATTCCACTGAAACTTTTTCTCCTTCCTTTGCAAGGAAGTGATAGGGTGAGCTATCTTTGAGAACCCTACTATAAACCTTTTGTAGTAACCCTCTATACCCATAAAGGATCTAACTTCTACCACATTCCTTGGTGCTAACCATTCTTGAATGGCCTCAACCTTCTAAGGATCCACAATGATCCCTTCTTCTGAAATAATATGCCCCAAGTAATGGATATGCCTTTGATAAAATGAGCATTTTCTCATCTTGGCATATAGATGGTGTTCTCTCAACACTTGCAGCACCATTTCCTAAATGTTATTCATGCTCTTCCTTTGACTTGGAATACACCAAAATGTCATCCAGGAAGACTATGAAAAACTTGTCTCAATAGTCCATGAACACAACATTCAATAATATTATAAAAAGAACAAGTGTGTTTGATAGTCCAAACGACACCACTTTGAACTCATAATGACCATACCTTGTTCTAAAGGTGGTCTTCCTGATGTCCTCATCCTTTATTCTTACTTGGAAATATCCTGATCTGAGATCTATCTTCGAAAATGTTTTCGCACCCTTAAACTGATCGAAAAGATCATTGATCCTTGGCAGAGGATACTTGTTATTGATAGTTACCTTGTTCAACTGCATGAAATCAATGGATAGCCTCAACATCCCATCCTTCTTCTTCATGAAAAGGACCGGGGCACCCTAAGGTGACACGCTAGGTCGAATGTACCCCTTCTTCATAAGCTCTTCAAGATGCAATTGCAACTCTTTCATCTCTGGCGTACTCATTCTATATGGAGCTTTCGACACTGGAGCTACTCTAGGGATCAAATTTATAGAAAAATCAATGTCTCTCTTCGAAAGTAGTCCAGGTACCTCCTGAAATACATCCTTAAACTCTATGAGTATGTCATGGTATCCAATATTTGAGACTTCATATCTAGATGCATCCTCCACATGGGCTGCAAATAATTGACAGCCTTTCCTGTAATACTTCTTCAACTGCATGGCTAAGATTTCTCTAACAACCACAAATCCATCCCAATTAAGAATTCATAAGAACCTAAAGGAAGAATATTCAAGTCAGTGTTCATGCTCAATCCGTTCATGTCAACAGAAGAGGACTTAATCAACTCAGTGACCTTCCTCTTGGTTCATGTAGCCAACTGCACTAACCAAGACTTTTCATGTTTACTTTTTGATAAATGAAAATTTTCGACCACCCTAGGATCTACATAACTATGGCTAGCCCCNCTATCTTCGAAAATGTTTTCGCACCCTTAAACTGATCGAAAAGATCATTGATCCTTGGCAGAGGATACTTGTTATTGATAGTTACCTTGTTCAACTGCATGAAATCAATGCACAACCTCAACGTCCCATCCTTCTTCTTCATGAAAAGGATCGGGGCACCCCAAGGTGACATGCTAGGTCGAATGTACCCCTTCTTCATAAGCTCTTCAAGATGCAATTGCAACTCTTTCATCTCTGGCGTACTCATTCTATATGGAGATTTCGACACTGGAGCTGCTCTAGGGATCAAATTTATAGAAAAATCAATGTCTCTCTTCGAAAGTAGTCCAGGTACCTCCTCAAATACATCCTTAAACTCTGTGAGTATGTCATGGTATCCAATATTTGAGACTTCATATCTAGATGCATCCTCCACGTGGGTTGCAAATAATTGACAGCCTTTCCTGTAATACTTCTTCAGCTGCATGGCTGAGATTTCTCTAACAACCACAACTCCATCCCAATTAAGAATTTGTAAGAACCTAAAGGAAGAATATTCAAGTCAGTGTTCATGCTCAATCTGTTCATGTCAATAGAAGAGGGCTTAATCAACTCAGTGACCTTCCTCTTGGTTCATGTAGCCAACTGCACTAACCAAGACTTTTCATGTTTACTTTTTGATAAATGAAAATTTTCCATCACCCTAAGATCTACATAACTATGGCTATCCCATAAATCGATTAAAATACTAAATGGTCAATTGTTAATCATACCTTCCACTTCAATCATGTGTTATTGAAATGATGCTTTCTTGTTGTCCAGGGCTGCTTAGATCCTTGGCATTTTGCTGCCCATATCCTCCACTATTTCAGCATGTTGAACATTGTGGATGGTTCTTGCTTTATCTTTTCTATGGGGGCAGTCTCGGTACCTATGGTTTCCTTTCCAACCCCAACACTCCATAGATGCTAGTGTGGGCATTTGTTCATCCACTTCAGCCTTCCTGGGCTCCCTAAAGGATGGCTGTCCCTGAGGGCTGTTTCTGAAAAAGGGAGGCTTGTTTCTCTTCGGCCTTTACTCTTTCTTGAACTTCTTATGATCATCCTAAGCCTTCCAAAAAGTAGGCCTTTCTCTTTTTTGTACATACAAGCATTTTTACCTTCTTATTGTTTCTTCCATAGTCTTGGGATCATCATACCGGATTTTGTCACTAATGGAAGTTGGGAGTCCACTCAGATATCTCTGAATATTGATAGCCTCATCTTTGATGAACNGCTGAGATTTCTCTAACAACCACAACTCCATCCCAATTAAGAATTTGTAAGAACCTAAAGGAAGAATATTCAAGTCAGTGTTCATGCTCAATCTGTTCATGTCAATAGAAGAGGGATTAATCAACTCAGTGACCTTCCTCTTGGTTCATGTAGCCAACTGCACTAACCAAGACTTTTCATGTTTACTTTTTGATAAATGAAAATTTTCCACCACCCTAGGATCTACATAACTATGGCTAGCCCCTAAATCGATTAAAATACTAAATGGTCAATTGTTAATCATACCTTCCACTTCAATCATGTGTGATTGAAATGATGCTTTCTTGTTGTCCAGGGYTGCTTAGATCCTTGGCATTTTGCTGCCCATATCCTCCACTATTTCAGCATGCTGAACATTGTGGATGGTTCTTGCTTTATCTTTTCTATGGGGGCAGTCTCGGTACCTATGGTTTCCTTTCCAACCCCAACACTCCATAGATGCTAGTGTGGCCATTTGTTCATCCACTTCAGCCTTCCTGGGCTCCATAAAGGATGGTTGTCCCTGAGGGCTATTTCTGAAAAAGGGAGGCTTGTTTCTCTTCAGCCTTTGCTCTTTCTTGAACTTCTTATGATCATCCTAAGCCTTCCAAAAAGTAGGCCTTTCTCTTTTTTGTACATACAAGAATTTTTCCCTTCTTATTGTTTCTTCCATAGTCTTGGGATCATCATACCAGATTTTGTCACTAATGGAAGTTGGGAGTCCAGTCAGATATCTCTGAATATTGATATCCTCATCTTTGATGAACATAACATATTTTAGTAGTTCCAAAAACCTTCGTTTGTATTCATCGATGGTCATGTTGCCTAACTTGAGTTCGAAGAACTCCTTCATCTCTTTGTCATAATATCTTTTGGTCAGGTATTTCTTCTTGAAATACCTCTTGAACTCCTTCCAAGTGATATCTTTCTCCCTCATGTGCTGCACTTGAACAAACTGATCCCACCACATGGATGTTTTTCCTTTCAATTGATACATCGCAATTCTTCCTTCTGCATGAGGGGAATAATTTTGCAGTTGGAAATATTTTCTCATGCCAAGCAACCATGTTTCAACATCTTCCTCCTTATGTTTTCCATCAAATGTAGGAGGCTTAATCTTATTCATCTCCCCTTTTAATTCAACCATCCCAGATCTCTTGTGTTTTATGGTAGGATATGGTCTTGAACTACTATGTGATTCCTTACTGTAATGCTTTGGGGAGCGACGATGATGTCTGCTACCACTCCTCGATCTTCTTCTCCTCTTAGGGGTCCTGACACTTCTTGATCTTCTTTTCCTCTTAGGGGTTCTGCGACTCTCTGTCTTACTTGAGCTAGTCCCCTTCTCCAATTTCCTTTCTAGTCATTATAGGCTCTTCAACATCTTTAAKTTGAATTCACCCTACTAATCCCTAACCCTCATGAKCTTTYGRCAATCATTTTAGCRAKCCTGGGCATMTTTCTGCAATATTTCAATGAGTTTCATCATATGTCCTTCCTTATCCATCTCTTTTCCATGCCCATTAGAGTTTKATCCTTCGATTCCTAGGTTGACAKCCCTTCCTACCCTTCCATCCTYTGTTTTGGAGGCAATYTRTKCCTCTTCCATTTGTATACTCGRTTWTCCTGACACCCATTGAACTCTGCACACACAATGTGTAGTCAACCATAGTTTYTCAAGCCTTATCCTTTAACAAAATCACAATATTCATAAACCAACATGAGTGAGAAAACGTTTTGTCTTCACAAAGTTTTCTGAGCTCTGATGGCTCTACAAATTTCGGGACTTCGGGTTTCGAGGTTTTTGTCCATGAGAATTTCACACTCTCTTTCGAGACTTCTGGCTTTAGGGTCTCAGTCCATGAGACTCTCTAGCCCTTGTCACTCCAACTCCTGAATTCCAAAATTTTGATTTACTTTACCCTTCGGGCCCATAGTACAACTGTCACCATTAATCATAGTGGCATGTGGCATTTTTAGGAAGGTTCACGTCACCTTTGACAACATCATCGGGTCCCACCATTCTCGCTTGTCTTATCGACTCACTGGCATGTGGTGCACACCCATCTGTCCATGTCCATTCGAAGGCAATCCAACAATTAGACTTCTCTCTAATCTATGATGCAGATATTTTCGGTGTTTCGGGGTTTTGGCATCGAGAATTCATGCATCCCCACATCTCGAACTTCCATTTTGCGAAATTATGAAATTATGGTCTATTCTTCCACTTGATCCGATTATAACTTACTATCTATGGTGTAGATCATTTCCGAATTTTGCATATTGTGATTTCTGCATTCCTGTGCAACTCAAAATGGTTTTTAAACCTTGTGCATGTTTTGTAGGTCTGACGGTCACAAGGGTTTTCCTTCCCTCCTGAACAGATCCTAAGGCTCCAACACTTCTAGTGTAGAGTCTTGTTTCCCTATGGCCATATGCCACCCCGGCTACGGTTTCATAACACTGCTACACCTCCTAAGTTTGGTAACGTGGTCAAGTAACTCCTTGACACTCAAGAGCATTCAAAGGTCTGAAATTGGTCCTCCAGACACAATTTCTCTTCAAATCCTTAGTCCAAAGACCACTCAACTAGCCCATCTAGGATCAACGTCGAAACCTTGGCTCTGATACCAAACTGTAACATTCCCAACCATCAACCCCATCGTTGGGCCAACATTACTACAGAGAAAAACAATCTCATACTTAATTCTATATGTAAGACATGTATTTAAGAAAATGAAACACATTTAAACTCAGAGTAACTNTTCCTCTTGGTTCATGTAGCCAACTGCACTAACCAAGACTTTTCATGTTTACTTTTTGATAAATGAAAATTTTCGACCACCCTAGGATCTACATAACTATGGCTAGCCCCTAAATTGATTAAAATACTAAATGGTCAATTGTTAATCATACCTTCCACTTCAATCATGTGTGATTGAAATGATGTTTTCTTGTTGTCCAGGGCTACTTAGATCCTTGGCATTTTGCTACCCATATCCTCCACTATTCCAGCATGTTGAACATTGTGGATGGTTCTTGCTTTATCTTTTCTATGGGGGCAGTCTTGGTACCTATGGTTTCCTTTACAACCCCAACACTCCATAGATGCTAGTGTGGGAATTTGTTCATCCACTTCAGCCTTCCTGGGCTCCCTAAAGGATGGTTGTCCCTGAGGGTTGTTTCTGAAAAAGGGAGGCTTGTTTCCCTTTAGCCTTTGCTCTTTCTTGAACTTCTTATGATCATCCCAAGCCTTCCAAAAAGTAGGCCTTTCTCTTTTTTGTACATACAAGCATTTTTCCCTTCTTATTGTTTCTTCCATAGTCTTGGGATCATCATACCGGATTTTGTCACTAATGGAAGTTGGGAGTCCACTCATATATCTTTGAATATTGATAGCCTCATCTTTGATGAACATAACATATTTTAGTAGTTCCAAAAACCTTCGTTTGTATTCATCGATGGTCGTGTTGCCTAACTTGAGTTCGAAGAACTCCTTCATCTCTTTGTCATAATATCTTTTGGTCAGGTATTTCTTCTCGAAATACCTCTTGAACTCCTTCCAAGTGATATCTTTCTCCCTCATGTGCTGCACTTGAAAAAACTGATCCCACCACATGGATGTTTTTCCTTTCAATTGATACATCACAATTCTTCCTTCTGCATGAGGGGAATAATTTTGCAGTTGGAACTATTTTCTCATGCCAAGCAACCATGTTTCAACATCTTCCTCCTTATGTTTTCCATCAAATGTAGGAGGCTTAATCTTATTGATCTCCCCTTTTAATTCAACCATCCCAGATCTCCTGTGTTTTATGGTAGGAGATGGTCTTGAACTACTATGTGCTTCCTTACTGTAATGCTTTGGGGAGCGACGATGATGTCTGCTACCACTCCTCGATCTTCTTCTCCTCTCAGGGGTCTTGACACTTCTTGATCTTCTTTTCCTCTTAGGGGTTCTGCGACTCTCTGTCTTACTTGAGCTAGTCCCCTTCTCCAATTTCCTTTCTAGTCATTCTAGGGTCTTCAACATATTTAAGTTGAATTCACCCTAATAATACCTAACCCTCATGAGCTTTCGGCAATCATTTTAGCGAGCCTGGCCATCTTTCTGCAATATTTCAATGAGTTTCATCATATGTCCTTCCTTATCCATTTCTTTTCCATGCCCATTAGAGTTTGATCCTTCGATTCCTAGCTTGACATCCCTTCCTACCCTTCCATCCTCTGTTTTGGAGGCAATCTGTGCCTCTTCCATTTGTATACTCGATTTTCCTGACACCCATTGAACTCTGCACACACAATGTGTAGTCAACCATAGTTTTTCAAGCCTTATCCTTTAACAAAATCACAATATTCATAAACCAACATGAGTGAGAAAACGTTTTGTCTTCACAAAGTTTTATGAGCTTTGATGGCTCTACAAATTTCTGGACATTGGGTTTCGAGGTTTTTGTCCATGAGGATTTCACACTCTCTTTCAAGACTTTTGGCTTCAGGGTCTCAGTCCATGAGACTCTCAAGCCCTTGTCACTCCAACTCCTGAATTCCAAAATTTTGATTTACTTTACCCTCCGGGCCCATAGTACAACTGTCACCATTAATCATAGTGGTATGTGGCATTTTTAGGAAGGTTCACATCACCTTTGACGACATCATCGGGTCCCACCATTCTCGCTTGTCTTCTCGACTCACTGGCATGTGGTGCACACCCATCTGTCCATGTCCATTCGAAGGCAATCCAACAGTTAGACTTCTCTCTAATCTATGATGCAGATCTTTTCGGTGTTTCGGGGTTTCGGCATCGGGAATTCATGCATCCCCACATCTCGAACTTCCATTTTGTGAAATTATGAAATTATGGCCTATTATTCCACTTGATCCGATGATCACTTACTATCTACGGTGTAGATCATTTCAAAATTTTGCATATTGTGATTTCCGCATTCCTGTGCAACTCAAAAGGGTTTTTAAACCTTGTGCATGTTTTGTAGGTCTAACGGTCATGAGGGTTTTCCTTCCCTCCTGAACAGATCTTAAGGCTCCAACACTTCTAGTGTAGAGTCCTCTCTCCCTATGGCCAGATGCCACCCCGACTATGGTTTCATAACACCGCTACACCTCCTAAGCTTGGTAACGTGGTCAAGTAACTCCTTGACACTCAGGAGCATTCAAAGGTCTGAAATTGGTCCTCCAGACACAATTTCTCTTCAAATCCTCAGTCCAAAGACCACTCAACTAGCCCATCTAGGATCAACGTCGAAACCTTGGCTCTGATACCAAACTGTAACATTCCCGACCATCAACCCCATGGTTGGGCCAACATTACTACAGAGAAAAACAATCTCATACTTAATTCTATATGTAAGACATGTATTTAAGAAAATGAAACACATTTAAACTCAGAGTAACTATAGGAATTACTGCTNCCTTATCCTTTAACAAAATCACAATATTCATAAACCAACATGAGTGAGAAAACGTTTTGTCTTCACAAAGTTTTCTGAGCTCTGATGGCTCTACAAATTTTGGGACTTCGGGTTTCGAGGTTTTTGTCCATGAGGATTTCACACTCTCTTTCGAGACTTCTAGCTTTAGGGTCTCAGTCCATGAGACTCTCAATCCCTTGTCACTCCAACTCCTGAATTCCAAAATTTTGATTTACTTTACCCTCCGGGCCCATAGTACAACTGTCACCATTAATCATAGTGGCATGTGGCATTTTTAGGAAGGTTCACGTCACCTTTGACAACATCATCGGGTCCCACCATTTTCGCTTGTCTTCTCGACTCACTGGCATGTGGTGCACACCCATCTGTCCATGTCCATTCAAAGGCAATCCAACAGTTAGACTTCTCTCTAATCTATGATGCAAATCTTTTCGGTGTTTCGGGGTTTCGGCATCGAGAATTCATGCATCTCCACATCTCGAACTTCCATTTTGCGAAATTATGAAATTATGGTATATTCTTCCACTTGATCCGATTATAACTTACTATCTACGGTGTAGATCATTTCAGAATTTTGCATATTGTGATTTCCACATTCCTGTGCAACTCAAAATGGTTTTTAAACCTTGTGCATGTTTTGTAGGTCTGACAGTCACGGGGGTTTTCCTTCCCTCCTGAACAGATCCTAAGGCTCCAACACTTCTAGTGTAGAGTCCTCTCTCCCTATGGCCAGATGCCACCCCGGCTACAGTTTCATAACACCGCTACACCTCCTAAGCTTGGTAACATGGTCAAGTAACTCCTTGACACTCAGGAGCATTCAAAGGTCTGAAATTGGTCCTCCAGACACAATTTCTCTTCAAATCCTCAGTCCAAAGTCCACTCAACTAGCCCATCTAGGATCAACGTCGAAACCTTGGCTCTGATACCAAAMTGTAACATTCCCGACCATCAACCCCATCGTTGGGCCAACATTACTACAGAGAAAAACAATCTCATACTTAATTCTATATGTAAGACATGTATTTAAGAAAATGAAACACATTTAAACTCAGAGTAACTATAGGAACTACTGTTATTATAAATAATCAATGGCTTTAACATTAATTCATATGCACAGAAGAATACATGATAAATATAAATACACATACATTGAGAAAAGTAATNATCTCTTTTCCATGCCCATTAGAGTTTGATCCTTCGATTCCTAGGTTGACATCCCTTCCTACCCTTCCATCCTCTGTTTTGGAGGCAATCTGTGCCTCTTCCATTTGTATACTCGATTTTCCTGACACCCATTGAACTCTGCACACAGAATGTGTAGTCAACCATAGTTTTTCAAGCCTTATCCTTTAACAAAATCACAATATTCATAAACCAACATGAGTGAGAAAATGTTTTGTCTTCACAAAGTTTTCTGAGCTCTGATGGCTCTACAAATTTCTGGACTTCGGGTTTCGAGGTTTTTATCCATGAGGATTTCACACTCTCTTTCGAGACTTCTGGCTTCAGGGTCTCAGTCCATGAGACTCTCAAGCCCTTGTCACTCCAACTCCTGAATTCCAAAATTTTGATTTACTTTACCCTCCGGGCCCATAGTACAACTGTCACCATTAATCATAGTGGTATGTGGCATTTTTAGGAAGGTTCACGTCACCTTTGACGACATCATCGGGTCCCACCATTCTCGCTTGTCTTCTCGACTCACTAGCATGTGGTGCACACCCATCTGTCCATGTCCATTCGAAGGAAATCCAACAGTTAGACTTCTCTCTAATCTATGATGCAGATCTTTTCGGTGTTTCGGGGTTTCGGCATCGGGAATTCGTGCATCCCCACATCTCGAACTTCCATTTTGCGAAATTATGAAATTATGGCCTATTATTCCACTTGATCCGATGATCACTTACTATCTACGGTGTAGATCATTTCATAATTTTGCATATTGTGATTTCCGCATTCCTGTGCAACTCAAAAGGGTTTTTAAACCTTGTGCATGTTTTGTAGGTCTGACGGTCATGATGGTTTTCCTTCCCTCCTGAACAGATCCTAAGGCGCCAACACTTCTAGTGTAGAGTCCTCTCTCCCTATGGCCAGATGCCACCCCGACTACGGTTTCATAACACCGCTACACCTCCTAAGCTTGGTAACGTGGTCAAGTAACTCCTTGACACTCAGGAGCATTCAAAGGTCTGAAATTGGTCCTCCAGACACAATTTCTCTTCAAATCCTCAGTCCAAAGACCACTCAACTAGCCCATCCAGGATCAACATCGAAACCTTGGCTCTGATACCAAACTGTAACATTCCCGACCATCAACCCCATGGTTGGGCCAACATTACTACAGAGAAAAACAATCTCATAGTTAATTATATATGTAAGACATGTATTTAAGAAAATGAAACACATTTAAACTCAAAGTAACTATAGGAATTACTGCTATTATAAATAATCAATGGCTTTAACATTAATTCATATGCACAGAAGAATACATGATAAATATAAATACACATACATTGAGAAAAGTAATTAAANCCTTATCCTTTAACAAAATCACAATATTCATAAACCAACATGAGTGAGAAAACGTTTTGTCTTCACAAAGTTTTCTGAGCTCTGATGGCTCTACAAATTTTGGGACTTCGGGTTTTGAGGTTTTTGACCATGAGGATTTCACACTCTCTTTCGAGACTTCTGGCTTTAGGGTCTTAGTCCATGAGACTCTCAAGCCCTTGTCACTCCAACTCCTGAATTCCAAAATTTTGATTTACTTTACCCTTCGGGCCCATAGTACAACTGTCACCATTAATCATAGTGGCATGTGGCATTTTTAGGAAGGTTCACGTCACCTTTGACAACATCATCGGGTCCCACCATTCTCGCTTGTCTTATCGACTCACTGGCATGTGGTGCACACCCATCTGTCCATGTCCATTCGAAGGCAATCCAACAATTAGACTTCTCTCTAATCTATGATGCAGATATTTTCGGTGTTTCGGGGTTTTGGCATCGAGAATTCATGCATCCCCACATCTCGAACTTCCATTTTGCGAAATTATGAAATTATGGTCTATTCTTCCACTTGATCTGATTATAACTTACTATCTATGGTGTAGATCATTTCAGAATTTTGCATATTGTGATTTCCGCATTCCTGTGCAACTCAAAATGGTTTTTAAACCTTGTGCATGTTTTGTAGGTCTGACAGTCACAAGGGTTTTCCTTCCCTCCTGAACAGATCCTAAGGCTCCAACACTTCTAGTGTAGAGTCCTCTCTCCCTATGGCCAGATGCCACCCCGACTACGGTTTCATAACACCACTACACCTCCTAAGCTTGGTAACGTGGTCAAGTAACTCCTTGACACTCAGGAGCATTCAAAGGTCTGAAATTGGTCCTCCAAACACAATTTCTCTTCAAATCCTCAGTCCAAAGACCACTCAACTAGCCCATCTAGGATCAACGTCGAAACCTTGGCTCTGATACCAAACTGTAACATTCCCGACCATCAACCCCATCGTTGGGCCAACATTACTACAGAGAAAAACAATCTCATACTTAATTCTATATGTAAGACATGTATTTAAGAAAATAAAACACATTTAAACTCAGAGTAATTATAGGAATTACTGCTATTACAAATAATCAATGGATTTAACATTAATTCATATGCACAGAAGAATACATGATAAATATAAATACACATACATTGAGAAAAGTAATTAAAACATCATCTGGTACTTATCTTTGAAATGGCGGTAATTCCACCATCCAGGTGCAGGCCTTCCATGAACCTCCTAGACTTAGACCACACTACTCATAAAGCTCAGCAGTGGGTCACCCCTGAGCTAGGAATAAGCTCCACCCTCAAGGCAATGAATCCTAGGCTAGGCTAAGGTTACAGGGAAAACACACAGTCACAAGGAAGGAATTTTCTGCTAGGAACCACTCATACTCACTGCCACAGACGCTCCTTCCCTACATTCTTGTTCCACCCTAGGAGTATATGCCTTCTCTGTCACCTAGACAGTCCGTTTGCTGCTAACCTCCCTTGCCTTGGGTTTCAGCAACAGACCGAACCAAAAGTCTCCAAGCTCTGTGGCAGCTACAGGGTTCCTTCCAAGAGTTCTCTCCTTTCTCTAAGTACTCTCTCACCTGGGGAGAGTCGCTCACAGGCCAAGCAACATGTTCTTCCAACTTCAATCACCTTTCTCACCTGGAGAGAGTGTTGTACAAACTGGCCAACAAGCCACACACAGTCCAACACTACGTGACCACAACAGCCAGAAAGGAAAATAGACTCGGTCTTTCTAAACAGGCTCAGCAATGACAGGATGGTCTCACAGTCATGACTTTGGGATAAAGACTCCATACACATGCTCGATTTGCTGAGACAGAGGATGCATCGGCTTTTCCAGAAATCAATTCAGGCTATCCCTGAAATCAACACATAGGCTTTGCCCCTTGGTTTCAGAATGGAACGAGGTCTCTTGCAGGGGTCAGACAGGTTCACACCTAGGCAGTCGAGGGTCAAATGGTGGAGGAAGCCCCAACATGGACGATATGAAAATGCTTTATTTCCATGTGCCTCGATTAACACTTGTCACCCATGCAACTGCGTGCATTCCATCCATTTGGAAGTTACTTGTCCTTCCAAAAGAACTTAGGATAAAGCATATTATTCACATTCTTTTTGGAATAATATTAAAATNAGAAAAGTAATTAAAACATCATCTGGTACTTATCTTTGAAATGGTGGTAATTCCACCATCCAGGTGCAGGCCTTCCATGAACCTCCTAGACTTAGACCACACTACTCATAAAGCTTAGCAGTGGGTCACCCCCGAGCTAGGAATAAGCTCCACCCTCAAGGCAATGAATCCTAGGCTAGGCTAAGGTTACAGGGAAAACACACAGTCACAAGGAAGGAATTTTCTGCTAGGAACCACTCATACTCACTGCCAAAGACGCTCCTTCCCCACATGCTTGTTCCACCCTAGGAGTATATGCCTTCTCTGTCACCTAGACAGTCCTTTTGCTGCTAACCTCCCTTGCCTTGGGTTTCAGCAACAGACTGGACCAAAAGTCTCCAAGCTCTGTGGCAGCTACAGGGTTCCTTCCAGGAGTTCTCTCCTTTCTCTAAGTACTCTCTCACCTGGGGAGAGTCACTCACAGGCCAAGCAACATGTTCTTCCAACTTCAATCGCCTCTCTCACCTGGAGAGAGTGTTGTACAAACTGACCAACAAGCCACACACAGTCCAACACTACGTGACCACAACGACCAGCAAGGAAAATAGACTCGGGCTTTCTAAACAGGCTTAGCAATGACAGGATGGTCTCACGGTCACGACTTTGGGATAAAGACTCCACACACAGGCTCGATTTGCTGAGACAGAGGATGCATCGGCTTTTCCAGAAATCAATTCAGGCTATCCCTGAAATCAACACATAGACTTCGCCCTCTGGTTTTAGAATGGAATGAGGTCTCTTGCAGGGGTCAGACAGGTTCACACCTAGGCAGTCGAGGGTCAAATGGTGGAGGAAGCCCCAACACGGATGATATGAAAATGCTTTATTTCCATGTGCCTCGGTTGACACTTGTCACCCATGCAACTGTGTGCATTCCATCCATTTGAAAGTTACTTGTCCTTCCAAAAGAACTTAGGATAAAGCATATTATTCACATTCTTTTTGGAATAATATTAAAATATTATTCCTAAGGCTTAAGCCCTTAGGCTCAATAGTTAGCCCCTCTTCGCACCTCCCGACCACTAATCCCTTGCCCACTCCGTGGAAGCTTAGTCCCCCATCACTCATTCATCTTGGTCGGTCTTCACACGACGGTGTTTATGTTTTTATTAATAATGTGCATAGATACATGTACAAAATTAGGCTCTTGGCCTTCAACACTTAGGCTCTCTGGCCTAATAATCACATAAGCCCACGAACTTATATTCACTTGGCTCACCAGCCTATAAAACATAATTACAATTCATTTCGTAAAC
>JZKD02S1617580.1:61989-73448 GCA_000966675.3 Picea glauca
TTATTTTCCTATGGCTTTTATCTTTTACCAGCTGCTTTTACCTCCTGGGCCTTTAGCCCCTTCTTCCCACAAGACAAAATGTACCCTGGAAGGTCATCCTAATGGCCAGACTAGGAGAATGGGATGGATGAGCGGGACATAAGATGAAAAAGTGATAAGATGGTGGGAGCGGACGATGGCTCTGCAAGTCCCCTTTAGTGGCTAACCAAAACCCATGAATATCGGCTTACTAAGTTGCCCCATCAATCACCCCAACAATGGTCAAGAGGATTAGTGTAAGATCCAAGCAGTCATCCGAATGAAAGGAACCTAATGCATACATAAGAAGGTTATAATGATCAAGTATGACACATACCATGATACCTCGGACCAATTACCTCATGGAGCAAGAGTCCTCTCCGATGCAAGGCCAGGCCGGTAGTGATGGAAGCTGGTACTGCTAACAGGACAAAGTTGGCTGAGAAGAAGAAAGATGGGCCCTCCAGGGCCATGCTCAAGTCGCTCCTGCTCTCGGTACTCCATGTCTAGGACCATGTGGGCCTCGAGACATGATCTCCTAGTTATCCCTAGATATCGGGGATAACAATCTTAACAAGTTTGGATAAAGAGTTGATTGGATTAAATGGTGGCACATCGCATTCCTAGACTCTTATTTGGTCCCAGTCAGTGGCTGACCCACTAATTATTCTAAATAGGGTAGGGGTTGACACAGGTTTTCCCTCTCCAACGTTATCTAATTTTTTTATTGTAGAATGTTTAAGAATAATACTTACAACTGGGAAGAATGGAAAGGGAAAAAATTGGGAAGGTATCAAGGACATAAAGGATATCTCATCAACGTATCTTCGGTATGTGGATGATTGTAATACCCAGTTTTGATTCCCAAATCAGTATTGTGTGTGTATATGATGAATGGCTAAAAGCTGGATGATGTAATATGTATGATTGTGCATTAAATGATTAAAAAATATACATCATGGGCTGCATAAGGAGGAAAAAAATTGGGGGGCTATGACTCCACAAGAGGGGAAAGAAAGGGGATTTAGGGAGCAAAAGAAAAATAAAATTATTTTATTAATAAGCCTAAGTCCTTAACCTAGCTTAATTAGTATTCCTTAATCCTTGGGATTAGTGATAAGAGAGGAAAAAGAGTGTACTTTCCGTGAACGTGCATGGTTTCCCACTTACATGCAATTTTACCTATCCCTTTTTCAGCCATGCAGGGGAGACAGAGTTCGAAGGTTTGGGGGAGAGTTTGAATTCTTAGGGGTTTGAACTTTGAAGTACTAGGGGTTCAAGTGACTAACCTGTTTGAACTACCACTCCGGTTCGAATCTTCATGTTGTTCGAGTTATCATTCCGAGGCGGAATTCGAGTTATCAAATTTGGGAGAGCTCAAATTGCCATCCTGTTGGGAAATTAGAGAGAGTTACTCCATGAGCTAGAACAACCATAGACATAGTATAAACAAGTTATGGAAAACTACAACCATGAATTATGAGAGAATTGTGACTATATGGAAGGATAATCGTTGCCATTGAGGAACTTTGTTACAGCTGAAAATCCCTATAATCCCAGCAGTGAGATTTCTTGGCCAACATGTGTTGGAGCCCTAGAGGGAAGTGGGATAGGCTAAGGGACTGCTGAGCAAAGAAGGGGATCCCATTCGTTGGGTTGTGCAGGCTGATGGGGAAAAAGGGTTGTGGATTGGGATTGTTGTAGGTGTAAATCTTAACTATGAACCTAGGAATTGGGTTGTGAGAAGAGAATTAGAGCCAGCTATAGGAGAAGTCCACCCTTGTGGATTCATAGCCTTGGCTCGGGGGTGGACTCTGTTGCAAGGAGAATTGATGCAGTAGGCAGCCTATGGTTGGGTGGAACATCCTTCTTTTACAGCCAATTGGTGGAAATTTTCCAAACAAATAAGTGTTCATGAATGTACTTGTAAATTGTGTTGAATTAATGCTATTTATGTCATGGATTTTATTACTTTCTGGATTGTTCAATCCTATTTGCATGTGTAAGCCTGCAATTATAATTTATGGTGCCATTGTGATTGAATGATTAATTATTCTTGCATAAGTCTGCATTGTCATGCATGCATTTGTTAATTAATTAATAGCAGGACAGTGAGTAAAGGTATCAAAGAAACAAATTTGGAGTGAAATTGGTGGTTTCAAGAAGAACCCCATAACCTCAAAGTGCACAGAGGGTACTGGGTACATTAGATTATACCTTCACAGGATTTGTACTTGTGCAAAGCCCCATCACAAGTTACTAAATCTTGTGTAATTATGGAAAATCCTACACCTTAGTAAGAAATTCCCTCGTTTTAGTGATAGAAGAGGTACACCACAGGGGAGGCTTCCTCAGCGACCTCAAGGGATCAAAGTAGCAAGTATAGTAGCCAAGCCTACCGCCCCCTCTCTTGATCACCTAAAGATTAGTCTAGCTCTAGTAAAAGAAGAAAGAATTTGTTTGAGTACCTACCCAGAACAAGAACACTTTATAGCATATATGTAATGATTTCCAAGTTCAAACATGCAATTAGTACTTCTTTAAAGCACTATGCAATTGAGTTGCAATGGCTGGTACAAATTTGCAGCATTGCACCAGTCTTATAACAGCAATATAAATTTGTAACAACAGCAACAAATGTAGCTTAGAATTTCAACAATTGACCAAGAAAATTAAGCATGCATCACATGGAATATTATCCAATTGTTCAAGAGAAATTGTGAGCAAGCTAAACCACATTTTCAAGAGTGTATGCAGCAAATTAAAGTATTATCAGATGGCTGTAGTAAACTTTAGCAACAGCAGCAAGTTTATTAGCAAGTTAGTGAGTGTTAGTGTTAGCAAAATTATTAGAGAAAGAGAGTTGAAGGAGAGTGTTTGTTGATCAATTTCACCACAAGAGAGATATGTACCCAATGCCTTAGGGCTATGGAGTCTTTACAACAGCAAATGCAACAATACTTGAAGATTAAACTAGTAAAACCAAGAGGTAGGGTTTAAACTCTAAGGTGCTAGCACATTAGGGCCTTAGGGTTTAAACCTTAAAGAGAGGGATTGCTAGAGTGCAAGCACATTTGGGCTCTAGCAACCTTTTCACCCTTCTTAATGCTTCAGCTAGGTCAAAATCAAATGTCTAGGGCTAAAATCCTAAAGTGCTAGCACTTTAGGGCTTTAGGAGTCTAACCCTAGCAAGGATTCCATCACAAGTTTTGGATAAAATTAACCTTGTGAGAGGAGGAAGCACTTATGCTCCTCTCTTAAGGTTTCACCAAGAAAGACGTCTAGCATGAAAAAGTGAAATTCCCATGAAACATTAATAGCATGAAAGATAAAATTGCAGAAATTTCACTTACTTCACCAAGCTACCAAGAGATAAAACCCTAATTGCAGAAATTCCATCCAAAAATCAGCAAAAGCATCCACAATTTGACCCTCCAAGCAAGGCGCATAAGTAGAAGAACTAGATAACCCAAGAGAGGGCGAAAATTTCAGACTTAATATCTCTCAAGTGAGAGTTGTGTTGATGAAAAATGAAATGTGAGGGTGACCTTTTTATATGAGGCAACCCTAAACCAATTTGTCCACATAAATTTGTCAACTACAAATTAGAAGAGGGCCGACCCCTTCATCTTCCTCTACAATATGCCAAAATGAAAAATACATAAAGCAAAACCCTAAAAAGGGTGACATCATGCCCTAGAAGGGTAATGTAGTGCCCAAAAGTGTGACATCAAGCCTCAAGAAGGGAGACGTTAGGCCTCCAAAGGCCATAAAGAATGCTCCAATGTGTAGAGGTGTGAAGCAAAGTGTTTCCTCGTGCCAAATCATTTGCGAAACCACATCATCTATCAAACCCTAGCCTCCAATGTGACATCAAGGACTAGAGGGTGACGTCATAGGCCTCCAAAGGCCACGTCCAAGTGCAAGAGGGGTGCAATATCGTCCTCCAGCGATGCCAAGGTGCCTCCAAAGGCAATGTCCTCCATCCTCTGTGCACAAATGCTTCAAGTGGCTTTGCCCAGCCTATGGGCTTCTCAGACCATGTATGTGGCATATTGACAAAAACTACTCAAACCAAGCCTATCTGTTCATCGTCCAAGGTTTCAAGGATGTGAGAGCCACTATCTGAGGGTGTTGAGCCACGAGATGACTCACTTCTCTCCATCACACGTGTCAAAGTCCTGCAACAAGGCACAACATATCGGGCACAACCCAAAACGTCCATCAAAGAACCATGTTAGGGCCATTTAAAACAAAGCAGAATACAATACAAAGTAAACCAATGTCCATAAGACATGTTAGTCCTTAAATCGTGCAAAGTAAGTTGATGCTTAAGATACAAGCCATGTAAACAATTCGCCCCAATATCCCCTTCAAGTATCACACAAGCCAAAGACCTTGTGAGGGTTATCAAGTTTAAGTATGGGAGGGCCTTCATCCAGCCCTATTAGGTGTGACACCTAGATAGGAAATAATTATAAATAACCCAGGTAGAGGGATAGGTCTCAAGAGTGACAAGGGAAAGTAAAAACCCATCAAGAGTAAGTGTGAAGATGTTATGTTTTAAGACTTCCTTCATGGCTTATGGTGTCCATCTCTATGAGTGCTTTTGTTGAGGGTGTGCTTGCTCTTGAGTTACCTAATATTTGTGTTCCACCTTTTTCCAAACCCTTTCATTAGCCATCTTTCCAATCCCTTCTTTCATTTAGAATTTGCTTTGATGGTCCCCTTTGTAGGTTTCCCAACTTTAGAATTACTTTTTGGGACCGGAGCAAGCACTGAATGAGTAGAGCTCAAGTTGGACCGGATTTTGGTGGTCCATATTTGCTATGTTCACTTTCTTTTTAGCATTAGTTTCTTATTCTTTTATAGTAGCTGCAATCTACCTTCTAGTCGTCAGCCCCTTTCTCATGAGAGTATGGGCTATGGCCGAAGTTTAGGATATGTGAAAGGTTTTATGATAGAAAATGTTAAGTATGGTCGAGAGAAAAACGTTACCCTTGGGAGGGCCCCCTAGTATTAACCCTTTTCCCTGGGTGGTGACAACATGGGACTAGGGCACAAAATCTTACCACCAAGGTGAAACAAGGAAACCAAGACAATTTCTCAAGCAAGTGATCCATTATCCAATTTCAACCAATCATCCTTGTCCACATGCCCAATAATTAAACACAACACCGTACATAAAAAAGGGACTAACCATACCTCATGGTGACGCTAGCTTACCATGCCCCATACCTCATGTTGACGCTAGCTTACCATGCCCCATACCCTGGGTTGCTTGAATGTGATGAGCCTTGGTTGATCTGTGCTGGGAGGCAAATCAAGGGGGTTGTTGGGCTACCATCTTTGGACATGTTGATCATCATCATCATGGTGTAGATCATGTTCTCCATTGCAGGCCTCAAGACATGATCTCCTCCAGTTACCCCTAGGCATGGGGAGGTAATACCTTCCTAATGGCCTGATGGGAAACAATTAAGGGATCAAAGGAGATAAGGAAATATTAGAATGCTATATAGAAGCATCAAAAACCATAAATCTATTTCTTTCATTCCTAACTATCCCTTGTTTATTTAATCAAAAACATGTGAACTATTTGGTTTTGTCAAGAGTAAATTTTGAAGTCATCATTTGGGAGGTCAATTGGTAGTGGGTAACATTGGCTGATCAGGAAGAAGTTCTCAGTAAAGTTAAGGCCAAGATAGAGAAGCAAAGTCACAAATGTCTTAAAATTCCATCTCCTTATCAACCCTTTGCTAACAAAGCAAATAAGTCAGCCCAAAATATTCCTTGTAATGCCTCACTGTGACAAAGTATTTACCCAACATCTAATTACCTTTCATTAGCTAAGGAGATTACAAGGAGAGAAATCAACACTAAAGAATATCTCCTTATCAATCCTTAGCTAACAAAGAGCTAATGAAGTAAAGCCTCCATATATACCCTTATAAACCCTTAGCTAGCGAAAAGGTATCAATTTGACATCAACCCAAGACAAATTCACTGGTTTTGCTCATTTCTATTAACAATTTCAAGTTAGGAATTCTTAGTATTATTAGCTCCAACACATGCATTGAATAATATCAAAAGATTGATCAGAGACATGTTTCTAGCAAGGATATCTATGTCACCAAATCTTCCCCCCTCCTCCCTATATCCTCCAATAAGTGTTTCAAATCCAAGTCCTTCTTGGATTAATATCAGATCCTTCATGATTTGTACGTGGAGGGGATATGGCACAAACCCATATAGGTTCCATATGGGATATGTTCTCAATACATCCAAATGACAGATGCCCTTGTTCATATCCCCATAAAAATTTTAGTTGAACAAAAGTGAATTTCTTGTCAAAATGAAGATTATACTATCTTACCCTACGCTGTGGGGGTACCCCCCCACCATGCTTCACTTCCAAAGCCTGATCCCAGAGAGATTGTTCTTGTCAAAATGAAGATTATACTATCTTACCCTAAGTTGTGGGGGTGCCTCCCCCCCACCATGCTTCACTTCTGAAGCCTGCTCCTAGAGGGAACGTTCAAGAAGTTCCCTTAGGACAGTGCTTCCTAAATGCTCCCTGCCCAAATAGGGAGAATCACTCCTTGAGAGCTTCCTAGGCACTCCCAGAACACTCCCAAGACACTCCCAAGAGCTAAAAAACACTTCGAATTCTCTCGAAGTGATCCCGCGTCATGAGGGAAAAATTGAGTTTTTTTCGCTTGTGGGAACCAAGACAAGGTTCCAAAAGGTTGGTTTAGGGATGGTTAGGGTTCCTTGTTGAATTAAAACAGACACTCACTCCATTTTCTCTCATTTTAATCCTCATTTCACTCATCTTTGCTAGGGTTTTGAGTGGGTTACATGCTAGTTGTTGAGGAATAAATTTGTGAGAGCTTGGAAGGGAGATTGAAGGCTTCCATTTGTGGGAGCTTGGAAAGGAGATTGAAGGATGCCATAGTTACATTCAACCATCATTAGAGAGCTGAAGTGGTAGGCTCTAGAGCCCACTCTTGTTTGTTTTTTTTATTTTTTCCATGTATTGTAAACTAGTATATTTACTATGTTGAATGCTTGAATGTTTTCTTCTCCTACTCTTTCCCATTTCTTCTTCTCCATCATTCTATTGTAGCATCATTTATTCTCACGGCTCAACAAGCATGGCGTGCATGTTAATGTGGTTTATCCTTTTGGTTCCATTTTTTATTATGATGGTGGTGTTGGGAATCTGAAATACCAGTGATGGTGAGGAAGAACTAGAAGCAAGCAACACATACCACGGAGAGGAGAAAGAAATGGAAGGGATGATGATCATGAAACTGATAATGATGATGGATAGAAACCCAAAGAGATTTCAACACCCTTGTGGAAGTATGTGACAAATCTTGGCGGAGGGAAAGGGGGTGGAACCACAAAAATATATGCTCCCATTGTCATAAAACTTACAAAGGTTCATATACCCATGTGATAAAGCATCTTTTTGGTACTATGCCATGGGATGAAGCTAAGACTATAGGAGTCAAAACCTGTGACCATGTGCCAGTGAAAGATCAAAACAAATACAAGAAGGAAAAGGAGGATGCACAAAACAAATCCAAAAAATCAAGGGTTGAATCTGAGACCTCAATCTCACATAGAATGTTCAGTGGTCTATCCCCATCCCCTTATGCTAGTGGATTCTCACCTATGCATTCAAGGTGTAGAACAATATCATATTTCCTTGACCAAGGTTGCAAGGATGACATGGAAGAAAAAAAATTTAGGTTTCTCTATGCATGTGCGTGCCATTCAATGTTCTTTGCTCACCCTTTTGGCTTGAAATGGTACAATCCATCAACGGTGTGGTGTGCCCCTAAAGGATATAGGAACCCCGAGTATGACAAATCCAAAATCATGGGGCTTGACAGGGAAAGAGCCAATATCCATAGTGCTCTGGGACAATTTACAAATGATTGGACTAAATATGGGGTATCCATTATATCTGATAGTTGGAGAAATGTTAAAGGAAGGCCATTGATAAATATTCTAGGTGTGTCTACTGGTGGTGCAGTCTTCCTTTCAGCCCATGACTACTCAAATCGTACATGACCAGTATTGAGAATGCAGAACCCTTAATTAAAACCATTCAAGAGACTAGGCCATACAATGTCATTAAAGTCATCACTGATAATGCTGTTAATTATAAGGCAGTAGGAGTAATCATTGAGAATATGTATCCTAACATATTTTTCTTAGGGTGTTTGGTTCACACACTGAACCTTTTGATGCATGATATTATTAAGATGAAGCACAATGATTATAAATGGATTGGTGCACTATATAAGAGAGGGAAGAAAATGATAAAATTTATTACCAATCATAGCATGGCCCACCATTTTTTCCACAATCACTCTAAGTTGGAGCTACCAAAGATTGCAAAGACCGAATTTGCTAGTAATTACCTCACCTTCAAACGCCTTGTGAAGGTAAGAGAGGCATTGGCTAGTATTGTCTCAAGTGATTCATGGTAGGGTTTGAAAGATAGGGCTACATCTACATCTAATAGACATGAATTTAAGGAGGTGGAGAATACCGTGCTTGATGCTTAGTTTTGGGCATAGGTTAGGTATGTTCTGCAATTAATGGATCTTTCTAGTCAACTCCAGGCATGATCTTTGATTCTCTTAGTACATCCAATATCCTCTTTATTACTGAGACCCACACAAGCCCTATCCGACCACTCCCAGACATAGCAAGTTATCACCGGTTTTTCGCTTATCAATAAGAGACTAGATTTCAAGTGGTGTCAGAGGTTCAGGTGGAGTGGTCTACCTAGCTAAGAACTCCCTCCGAGATAAGGTTTCTCTAGTTTCTTCAAAGTTCAAACGAGTTTTCCAGGTTCATGTGGATTTGACTCTGTGGATTTCCCCCTCCCTAGAGACATCTACATTGCAGATTGCTATTTCCCCCTTATTTAATCTTAGTTTGCTATCCACAGTGACTCAGACAGAGACCTCTATTTAGACCTATACGTTGGCATCATTCAGTACTCGTTGGAGGGGAAAATCATCTTATTGGACGACTTTAATGCCCGTACCCGATATTTTTAGATCCCTCCATGACTACTCAAAGAATGTATTCTCTATTTGGGAAACAAATCTAGATCCAGTGGGGCTTCAGTGGGTCTGTGATGATAATTCGGGACCTATGATATGTTGTGGCAAGCACCTCTTACAGCTCGGTGAATCCCATGAGATTTTGATCCTAAACAGTCTCCCCTACTTCCTGAGTTCTTTCTTCTTCACTTGTTGACCTCATCATAAAGGGGCGAGTGTAATGGATTATGTCTTGTCTAGTCAAGTTCTACTCCCTTTCACCATTTCTCGGTGACTCCCATTACCTTAGCTGACCATGCTTTTCTATGTTTCTCTCTTCAGGATGACACCCACCTTGACCCCCCCGCCCCCCCTTGGTCCACCTCAGACCACTTTTCTCTTTGATGAGGGTGATACCAACATATTTACTTCCCATCTCCGCCAAATGCTCCTATCCAAGTCCCAGTTCTCTGTGATGTCCTGTTCCCAAGAGTAGGCCAGCAGGGAGTGACTTAGTAGTCTATTTGTTCCCGTAGACTATAGTCAGGCACACACAGGGAACAAGAGGAGAAATAAGGGGTGATTCAGTGGCTAAACGATGAATTAAGCCAAAAAGCATAGGAAAAGTCACTTAAGCTAAAGTCAACGGAGAAATATAATGAAAAGGTGTTGAGGGGGAGACTTAATTAATTAATTATTCACCTTAGGAGGAAAAGTGCCTAGCTTAAGTGATGTCAACGGAGAATTAGATCGAGAAGAGTATAAAGGGAGGAATTCGACCTAATTCCTCATTATGTTATGATTTGATCTTGAGAGAGTTTCCAGTGGAGGAGGAGAATCGCCCTTCTGTTGTTTTGTGGATTTCTGTAGGAAACCACCACCTTGATCGGCTTCGGTGTTAAGAGACACACCCTAGCCTATTAGAGATACCATCCAGGTATTTCACCGTGCTATTCAGGAGTATCTAGTTTGTATTGATTGCGCAACTCAACCAGTGAGGGCGCAAGGGTTAGAGAGGGTTTTTCTGTAGCTGCACAAGACCAGAGATTATCTTGCAGATTCTTCCCGATCCAATTGAGGACTAGCCAGGGCACATCTTTTGAGCCACCAGTCATGAGATTCTGATGGTGGAATCTCTCAGTGCGCAGTAGACAGACAGAAAGTGTGCAGCTCTTGAGGAGGGACATTTGGGGTTCTAGAGGGAGTTCTGGATCAGATCCGAGGAAACCCTCCCGACCCAATATAGCATTGGCCAGGGCACACATTTCGAGATATATAGCAGCAGATTTCGTCGGTGGAATCACTAGGGTGCACTCATTGAGCCCAGGAGGTGCGCAACCCCCCAAGGGATGACATCCAGAGCCTCTAGGGTCTGATCTTCATTCCGTCAGTCATCAGTAGCAGCCTAGAGGCCAGGGCGCTCAGTTTGGGGCAGTTTTCAGGCGATTTTGTCGAGTATAGCCACCAGGGTGAGTTTTCCAAAGTTGCAACAGTTGTTGTGAGTTTCTAGAACTACATCTTTTTGCCAATCTATCCGTGCATGCGCAGATCTTCCTTCATCTTCTGATCACGTATATTTTGTATTAGTTGCTTGTATTCTAGTGACGATCCATGAGATCTAGCTGACGATTTCATCTGCTTTCAACACATTATTGTATTTCCTACTTTTTCCCTCATAATACATATGAATGAGATGGTGTTTGTTCCTTATTCTTCATGCATCATATATTCTGCCTAAACATTAATTGAATGAAACACACATGTGAAAATCACCAAGCATGTTAAAACATTAACTCAAATGCATCTAGAAACCCCCAGAGTATTGTTGAGATTTGTACCTTGGGAGGTGTTTCCCATGTGTTTTATCCTCCTTAGCACATGTGGGAAGGTTTAGTCACTTTGTACCTAGTACTTTTGTCTATTTGTACTTTGACTTTGGTTAAAGTGCATTTTGGTCACTTTTGGCAAAAGTGAACATTAAATCACTTTTTGGTGATTTTGAGGAGACATGAGTAGACTTAGGGAACTTAACCCAAAAGTGGGTTTTGAGTTAGAATTATTTGGTTTGATCTCATCCATTGATTTGGATTGATCTCAACCATTAATTCTTAGGTTTCCCTATTCTTGCCTAAAGAGGGGCAAAGGAGACAAAGGAGGGCGCATTGTTCATAGAGGGTTTTGCTCATGAGAGGAGGAGTACTCTAGCTATGGATGTGAGGTCAGATGCATGAGGATTGTAGGAGGAGGCCGCTAGAATTGCTTGAGAGCAGCTTGGAGCAGCTTGCTTCTATGTTTTATTGGAGAGATTCTTCAGTTGAGGAGGGCGCATGGCTTTGGCAGGCTATTTTCTTCCTGGAGGGATTTCTAGCC
>JZKD02S1617580.1:73498-87804 GCA_000966675.3 Picea glauca
GAGGACAGCAGCAGGAGCTTCATTCCTGTGGAGGGGTTTTCCATTCTGGCATCACAGTGATTTTCTGGAGCAGATCTGGCAGTTTACATGTGGGGCGCACCATCCTGGAGTGCTTTTGGCAGTTTGAGCTTGTATATCTTCTCTTCTAGAGTTGCTATTGTATCAGATTCTATCTTGTAGTGTGTTTACAGTAACCCATATTTGCTTTACCTCATTATATACATCTAGATCTAAACTGGTTTTCCCCGGGGGGGTTTTGTCCAGGGTCATGTTGACCAAAAATACCTATGTCTACAAATGCATGTTAGTAGCTCTTAGATCTGTCCATATTTCAGTAGAAAAGATGTATTAGGTGTGTTGTTGTTATTTGGTATGCATGTACTAATTTCTTATGCCTAAAACTACTTGCTAGAGCACCCAAATTGAGACTACAACCATAACAATCAGCAAAAACTAAACATGACTGTTGGCTGTTATAAAACAGTAGGAAATTAAAATTGAGACAGCAAAAAACTTAGAGTCTTAGCTTGGTCAAAGACAGACCAAGAAGACAGCTGATAGGACCTGGAAATTTCACAAGTATCAGATCAGATAGTGGATTTGTCAGTTTAGCAGTGTTTCCTAGACTAGCCAAGTTAGGAACATTATAGTGGTATCAGAGGTTTCTTCCTGCCATCCTGTGAAGAAAGTACTTCTCATGACCCCATGATTCCGGAAACAGGTGAAGAATACCCAGAGGGCCGAGGACATATTGGGGACGAGTACATTCAGTACCGCAGAGGTCATAGCAGAGTCCAGAGAGATAGGAACAGAAGGGACTACACTCCCTTCCACACTCAATCTGATACAGATCCATAGTTAGAGGACAGAGAGCATATCAGCTCTGACACAGAGGTAGATATAGAGAGGAGTATGGGTAACAGATGAGAGACTCCAGAAGGTAGGGGGAAAGGCGCCAAGACACAGTCGGACAGTACACAGGCCATCTTGAATGACCTAGCCAAAGGACGGTGGGACATGATGAACGTCGTAGCACAGATGGCCATCAGTACACAGATGATCCTTCATAGCGTGAAAACTATAGGTGCCAATGCCGCAAGAGGAGCGAGTGATTCAGGAGGACACCAGGGAGGTGGGGCCAGTGGCTCCAGTGGATCTCAGGGCGGAGCTAGTGCACACCCTTCACCAATCTGAGCCTACACGTCGTCTGGGAGGATTCCCCGACCTTTATACCCACAGTTCAGGGAGGACAGGCATTGGGACAGCCAAGGCATGCAGGAGGACAGCCAGGTCAGGGACAGGTAGTGCCACAGGATCCATTCGGAGAGTACCAGAGAGACTACTTAGCACCAGGACCAGAGTTCCATGCAGACATGAGTTTGCTAGACTATTGTTTGATCAGGTATTGAAACAAACCTCGGGAGGCACAGAGGGGCAATGGGAAAACTCACAACATGGATTTCATCAAGAAAGTGGGAAAGTTGAACATTCCTACTTTTGATGGATCATCGAGATGCTCAGCTCAGGCATGGGTATAGAAGCTTGACACATACTTCAAGCTTAACCCGATGACAGAGTCAGAGGCTATCAATTTCGCCACTTTGCACTTGGATGGGGAGGCCCACAAGTGGTGTTACCATGGGCTGGTGACCTTGGGTCACAGCCACATTACTTCATACTTGAGTTCACTGAGAGGTTGATGGAGAGATTTGACAGGAGAGATCCAGAGCTCCATTTCAAGGACCTTATGCAATTGAGACAGACAGGATCAGTCGAGACCTTCATCACAGAGTTCCAGCGGAAGGCAGTGGCCGTATCCGATATATCAAAGAACAGACTGGTGATGATGTTCACCGAGGCATTGATGGAGCCATTGAGGGGTTGGGTCAAGGCTTTCAAGCCTCACACCCTACAGGAGGCCATTGTGCGCACGAGAGACATGGGGGACTCAGCATTGAAACTCAAATCTGTTACCAAACCCTTTGTACCACAGAGAGGCGGGGATCAAAGAAATCCTCAAAAGGAAGGGAAGGGTAAGCCCAAGTTGGACGACGACATTGGTGGAGCCATTGAGGGGTTGGGTCAAGGCTTTCAAGCCTCACACCCTACAGGAGGCAATTGTGCGCACGAGAGACATGGGGGACTCAACATTGAAACTCAAACCTGTTACCAAACCCTTTGTACCATAGAGAGACAGGGATCAGAGAAATCCTCAAAGGGAATGGAAGGGTAAGCCCAAGTTGGACGACGACACCAGACGAGAGTTATTGAGGAAGAAGCTATGCTTCTCTTGGAGAGACCCTTGGGTTCCAGGGCACAGGTGCATGGGCAAGGGAGAGATCCATTATATTGAGGTGGCAGCAGACAATGTGGATAGGGAGGAGGAGGAGCAGGATAGCAGATCCACTAGCTCAGAGGAAGAGCCATTACATGCAAAGGAGCAACCTCCACGAATACCACCGACACCGGCAGGGACCCACCCACCGGTAACACCACAGCCTCTTGAGCAGGCTAACGGATAGAAACTAGCAAAGGGAGTCATAGGAACCCTTTCTGGTGTTCCCAAGTATGACACCCTCTAGATCAGAGGGACTATTCAGGGACAGTGAGCAATCGTCCTAATCGATGGTGGGGCCACCCACAACTTCATTGATGCTTCATTGGTATCGAGGCGAGCACTTCAGACAGAGGAGTTTGAGGGATTCGATGTTGCAGTAACAGATGGCCATATAGTGGAGTGTCTTGACAGAATCCCGGACTTAGAGATAAAGTTAGGTAACTACATAGTGAGAGACACATTTTATGTAGTTGACCTATCTAACACAGAAGTGGTATTGGGAGTCCAGTGGTTGATCACATTGGGAAAAATCACCACTAACTACCAAACCTTGGAGATGGGGTTCAGGGACAATGACACATACCATGATACCTGGACCAATTACCTCATGGAGCAAGAACCTCATCTGATACAAGACCAAGCCGATGGTGATGGATGTTGTTGCTACTGACAGGACAAAGTTGATGGAAGAAGAAAAAGATGGGCCCTCCAAGGCCATGCTCAGGTCAATCCTTCTCTCGGTACTCCATGTCTAGGACCCGTGGACCTCGAGACATGATCTCCTAGTTATCCCTAAAAATCGGGGATAACATGGTCGATGCGCTATCTAGGAGACCTACGGCATGTTCTTTGATGGAGATTTCAGCAGATTGAAAATCCCACTTGTTAGTGAAATATTCCAAGAACAAGTTCGCTTGTGAGGTTTTGGATGGACAAGTTCAGGATAACAGGTACAAGGCCATTGACGATGTCATATTCTACAAGGACAGAGTCTACTTAGTGCCAGATTCAAGACTCAGGAAGAAGATCCTCACGAAAGTTCACGATTCACCACTGACAAGCCATCAGGGGTTTTTCAAAACCTACAGGCAGATCAAAGAGAGGTTCTCATGGAAGGGTTATTGACCACCTATTTCAACTGGCGGATCAACTCCATGTGCCATGAAGCTATGTACCTAATGGTGCAACAAAGTTGAAGACTTACTGGTTCTACAAGGCAATTTTGCCCTCAACACTTATTTTTATAACTGGAATTTCCGCTCCCTTACATGGGATAATAATGTAATGGGTCTGTATGGATCATATTTTAAGTTAGTTGCCTAGGACTTTATCATTAGGGAAGTCATTTCATCGAGTGTTTTTTATCCTCAGGAACTGATTTGGCCTAACCATCCATTTTAATTACCCTTGAATTTTTCACTCACAATAATCCCCCAAAGTGGTGAAAGGCGTCCTAATGATCGAGCCCAATGGGTGACTAGGGTCTAAGAATATTGTAAGTGACCATGCTAAACATCTCCTAGAGTCTTGCGGAATTCCGTTGAATCTAAGTAGTAACTCACTACCAAAACCCTAAAAGTGACTCTTCCTTGACTTTGTCTATTTCTCTTGCATGTGTGACACTTGTAACTCATCCAAAAGGGGTCTCTCTTGCCTCCCAAGTATAAAAGAATGCCTACCCCTCCTTCATTTCACATCTATTATTAGCATACTATTACTCTACCCAAATCTCTCTCTCTCTCTCTCTTCTTGTTCTCATTCTTTCTTCTCAAGCTTGTGGCAAGAATTTGCTCAAGCTTGTTTCTATTGGAATAAAGAAAAGCTTTGGAGGGAATTTCATGGTGCATTGGGAGTCTTCTTGATGCTCCTTATGGTTTTGGTTTGAGGTGATATTACTGCCATATTTTTCTTGTGGGTTTGTTTGCTTTGAAATTTAATTTAGGAGATCCCAAGCAAAGTATTTTGCTTGGTTAAGTTTATGGTAGTATTGTTGTAGACTTAGTGAGCTACTTGTGTGGTATTATAAAGTATTTTTCAATTTCCATTTCATGTGCTCACCTCTTTATTGTTTTGTAGCAAGATCTCACTTATTTGTAGGTCACTAAGGGTTTGGAGAAACAATTTTCAGATCTGGGAAGTTGTTTGTTCAACCAAGGGACTCCTCCATTAATTTTCTGTTCTAACTTCTATCATTCCTTGAGGATTTGTGGTGGTTTTAAAGTTCCGAAATAGGCCCTAAATCATATTACGTATTCAGATTTTTATGGTAAAAAATATTGTTTTCACGAACAGAAATTTTTGTGAGTTGTTTTATACATTTTCAACATTTCCAGCAAGTTTTAGCTTGCTGAATTTTGCAGATTCTCGTCAGGACAAGGGGAGTTGATGCCCATTTTGGGCCACAAAACACTCAAGAAGAGCCTCCAACTTGGGGTAACAAAACCCCTTACTTTTCTCTTCTCCTTCCTTGATTGTAAGCAACCTAAGAGAGTCTTTAGGGCTTCCATTCATCACTAAATTCTAATTTTTTGTTTTGTAAAACTTGTAAATAATTTGTGCCTACACCTAGCAAAGAGGCTTGGCTTTGCCACCAATGCTAAATCGTAAGGCTAGGATTTATAAGTAGTTTTTTGCTTTAAGTTTTTATTTTGTTGCCCCACTTGTCCTTAAGACAAGGTTGTGTGGCTAGGTTTACTTGCTTTCATTTCAAGTCAAGTTATTTTCTTTGTTTATTTCTTTTGCCTACACCTTGCAAAGAGGATTGGCCTAGCCACCCATGCAATATCGTAAGGCTAGTTTCACATGCTAGATGGTTAATGGTTTATGGTTTATGCTTCTAGTTTCATTTATTTTCCTTTCTAGTTCATTGTGTATATCTCAATAGTTAGAAGCTTTTCCTTTTATTTCATTCTTGTATAAGCTCTTGAAAGCATATTTCATTTCTTGTACATTTTCCTTAAGCACTTGTTATCTCATCTATTTAAGATTTCAACACAAGTAATTTTAATTGCTAAGTCAAACAACTTGTAGCTCTAGGAGGATCAATTAATCTAGTAATTAGAGCATCCATTACTGATACAACTTTTTCCACCAAAAAGGAGGCTTGTGGGGTGCTATATTAGGGATGATCTCACGACACTAGGTGTCACCCTTGTTGAGCGCCCAAGTTTTTCGGGTTGACCTGTGGAGCTAGGGTAAGGCCTTATTTGCCTTGCTTATTGAGCACCCAGCAATCATTTTGGCCAAAGTGGTAGGAGTATTGAGGAAGTCACCTAGTCTAGGCTTGTAGCTTCACCTCACTTGATTCATCCTTAAAATTTACTCACACAACCTAAGCTTCAATTTCATAATCTATTCTAAGTTGTGCTTTACTTTCCTGCAATTTTATTTCAAGCATTATCTTTGTTGCAATCTACTTTTCAATTGAGCATTTTTATGGTTGAATGGTTCATCTTTAAAGTTGCGCATTAGTGCCCTTGGTGGATTTCTTATCAATTTTTTGGTTCCTTGATGTTGCGCACTAGTGCTTAAGCTGTCGTCCTTGAAGTTGCGCACCTCTCCTTTGGGGCATCTCAAGCTTGGGTTGTAAGTTGTTTCTTGGTGGTAAATGCATCTTTGATCTATCTTTCTTATTATCTGCAAAATCAATTAAGTGGTTAGTTCATTGGTGTAATAGATCTACAAGTGCATCTTTCCTTTCTTTTGCAAGTTTGTAAGTAGTTGTATCTTTGTATAATCATCTAGCTATTCTTTATTTGTTGTAATTGTAGTTCTTTGTATTAAGTATAAACTTATCCTTTCAAGTGTACTTAGATCTTTTGTTGTAACTTAATTGACCCCATTTCCCAACCTTAGGCACTAGTCTTAGTTGACCTTAGGGAAAGGGTTGTTTTTCATTAAAGGTTTGCATTGCATTGTTGCCTCTCATATAGGCTAGCTTCCCCCTACCTTTAACAAACTAAAATTAACTCCTAGAATTCATCTAATAATTCACATAGTAACTAGGGTCTACCCCCCTTAGCTTCCCTAGGAGTAAGCCTAGACGGAAGAAGTCCAAATTGAGGTGACTTGGACTTAAGCATTGTGCCTCCAAGGACACACTAAGTGGATTGAGACTTTTTCCACGTTTGCAAGTGTGTATAAGGACGGCAACATCTTTGGCGCCGCTGCCGAGGATAAGTCTTTTATCCTTGGTCTTAACAACTTAACTTAATTTATTCTTTTAAAACTAAGTAATAAATTTCTCCCTAAATTTTTTTTAACTTGGGTTGGTTTTTCATTGTTTGCTTACTCTCCAAGTGGCGACTCCATCTGAAAATTCTTTGAAGTATACTATCAGGAGAAATCCTCTTGTTCCTCGTAGCCTACTTGAAAGTCTTGGAGAAGAAGCAATCTCTAATATCTATCTCTTGTTTTACATAATAATCCTACAACTTTTTGTTTTCCTTCTTGTTTTTGCTTTGTTTGATGCTTCTTGTTTGTTTGAAATAAAGTTGGTCATTTGGCGACTCCACTTCAAAATAATTTGACAAAGTATTCTTCAAGAAGGAACTCACGGCTTGTTTAGCTTCATCCTTGAACTTGAAAAGGTTTTTGGATGAGGTTAGCCAATTTTCCCTCTCATTGGATCCTTAATAATCTTTTGGGTCACAGACCTTTTCTTTTTCAATGGGCATAAAGGATTTTTATAATCCTCTTGATTTTTCAGGAATAGTTGGTTATCCTCATGATATATCTGAAGATGTTATTGAAAAATTGCCTGATTTTCATAATTATGGTGATGCTAGTGTTCATATCAGGGCCTTTGGGCAGTGTATTGATGAATGGTGTGATCCACCTATTTATGAGTATGTCTTAATGCAATTGTTTGTCATGACTCTTTGCAAGGAATATGCTTATGATTGGTTTCATGATTCGGATGATAATGAGTTCAAGACCATACAAGACTTGATGCATGCGTTTTTAGAACGGTGGGGGGTTGATCAGATTGAAACTTACAATGAATTGGTTGATGCTTTTATGAAAAAAGGGAAGGACAAGAATCTTCCAGATATGGAAACAGTCAATTCAGATGTAAAGATAGATACTTCACCAGATTCCATTAAGGAACTTGAAGAAAACATTGAGACCATGCAGTTTTCCCATACAGATCAATTAGAGATCATGGAAGCTAACCTTGTCAGTACACATGTTTGTATTGAGTATTCGGACCCCATAGAGCTTGAGCTTCACAGTGAACAAGAAAGGGAAGTTCATATGGAAACTTTGGATGAGCTAGTAACCGATCTTGAGGAGATAAAGGAATTTGAGTTTGAAGTTGTTGAATATCTAGATAATTCAAGTCACCACCCTCCTCCCGAGGAACCAATCTCTTTAAGGGAGAGCTTTGACAACCTTGGTGAAAACAATGCAGTGGTTCCTTTGACATGTTCATTTCCAACCTCTCAACCAACAAATAACTTAATATAGGATAATGGGAGAATGAATGGAAACTTCAGTTTGTCAAATTCATATCATTATGAGCAGTGGTTGGCCTTCCACCATGATGGTCATATGCAACAAGGTATCAAAATTTTACACGGCTTATCAAACTCCAATGTTTGGTTGGAAGATGCATGATTCTTGGCTGGTTCTTTCTCACAAGAAACTCCAAGTTGATAAAACTTGGAAAAGGGTCTTCAACGAGTCATCGTAGATAGGGATGTTTCAGACATTTGGGGTTTCATTCCATCCATTGCATGGTTGGTCCTAATTCTTTCCATCTTAGCCATTTGTATGGTGGTTCCTCAATCTCTTCTTCAATTGATAGGCAGTTTGGTGTCCAAAAGGACACCCTTTGTAACGTATCTCTAACCCTTCTCCTTTATTTCAGTTTTGTATTATTTTATTTCATTATGTAATTATGTTACTTAGGTTATTCATTGTATCATAGTTTCATTTTTGTAATTGTTGTACAATAGTAATTTCATTTATGTGATTTTTGTTTATATCATTTATTTATTTATTTCATATGGGTATTTATGTTGGGTATTGGTGAGCACTTTGTTTTGTAGATTCTGAGGTTCTCGCATGCTCTCCTTCCCAAAGAAAGATTGAACACACGTCCTCATGTGGAGCTAGATGTTGACCACCTATTTCAAATAGGGGTTCAACTCCATGTGCCATGAAGCTATGTACCTGATGGTGCAATAAAGTTGAAGACTTACTGGTTCTACAAGGCAATTTTTCCCTCAGCACTTCTTTTTGTAACTGGAATTTCCGCTCCCCTATGTGGGATAATAATGTAATGAGTCTGCATGGATCATATTTTAAGTTAGTTTCCTAGGACTTTATCATTAGCGAAGTCCTTTCATCGAGTGTTTTTTATCCTCAGGTAATTGATTTGGCCTAACCAGCCATTTTAATTACCCTTGAATTTTTCACTCACAATAATCCCCCAAAGGGGTGAAAGGCATTCTAATGATCGTGCCCAATGGGTGACTAGGGTCTAAGAATATTGTAAATGACCATGCTAGACATCTCCTAGAGTTTTGCGGAATTCCGTCGAGTCTAAGTAGTTTTTTTTTTATTTTTAAAAATTACCAAATTAATGGTAATTTTAATTATTTTTTATGTAAAAATGTTAAAATTAGGTCCTAGGGGATTTTGATAGGGGTGTGAGTACCCAAAAAAAACGGAATGAGACCCCCTACACCCATGGACCAAGTTTCAGCTCAATTGGACAAGTTTTGCTAGTTCATTGTCTATGAGGAGTCCAAGTCAGTCAAAAATCAGCAAATAATTGGCTAAATTAAAAAAGCCAAAAATTGTAAAATGAGTAAAAAGTCATGAGAGAGAGTGGGAAAGGTTTCCTAACCTTTTTCCTAAGTTGGAAAAGCAATTTTCCACTTAAAGAACCCCCCCTTGCTTAGCCAACAACTTAAAGTGGTGTTCCCTTACTAATTGACATGTGGGAATTAAAAAGTTTAAGTGAAAAAAACCACATAAACCCTAAATTCGCCCTCCTTGGTGTTTAACTTAATGTTTGACCATATGAAAAGTTGTTTTCCCCCTTCCCTCACTCAACCCTCAAACCCTAGCTCACTACCAAAACCCTAAAAGTGACTATTCATTGACTTTGTCTATTTCTCTTGGATGTGTGACACTTGTAACTCATCCAAAAGGGGTCTCTCTTGCCTCCCAAGTATAAAAGAATGCCTACCCCTCCTTCATTTCACATCTATTATTAGCATACTGTTACTCTAGCCAAATCTTTCTCACTCCTCTCTGTCTCTCTTCTTGTTCTCATTCTTTCTTCTCAAGATTGTGGCAAGTATTTGCTCAACCTTGCTTCTATTGGAATAAAGAAAAGCTTTGGAGGGAATTTCATGGTGCATTGGGAGTCTTCTTGTTGCTCCTTATGGTTTTGGTTTGAGGTGATATCACTACCATACTTTTCTTGTGGGTTTTCTTGCTTTGAAATTTAATTTAGGAGAACCAAATCAAAGTATTTTGCTTGGTTAAGTTTATGGTAGTATTGTTGTAGACTTAGTGAGCTACTAGTGTGGTATTGGAAAGTATTTTGCAATTTCCATTTCATGTGTTCACCTCTTTATTGTTTTGTAGCAAGATCTCACTTATTTGCAGGTCACCAAGGGTTTGGAAAAACAATTTTCATATTTGGGAAGTTGTTTGTTCAACCAAGGGATTCCTCCATTAATTTTATGTTCTAACTTCTATCATTCCTTGACGATTTGTGGTGGTTTTTCAATTCTGAAATAGACCCTAAATCATATTACATATTCAGATTTTTATGGTAAAAATTGATGTTTTCACCACTCTGAAATTTTTGTGAGTTGTTTTGTACATTTTCAGCATTTCGAGCAAGCTATAGCTTGCTGATTTTTGCAGATTCTCCCCAGGACAAGGGGAGGTGCTGTCCATTTTGGGCCACAAAACACTCAAGAAGAGCCTCCAACTTGGGGTAACAAAACCCCTTACTTCTTTCTTCTCCTTTCTTGATTGTAAGCAGCCCAGGAGAGTCTCTAGGGCTTGCATTCTTCACTAAATTTTAATTTTCTGTTTTGTAAAAGTTCAAAATAATTTGTGCCTACACCTAGCAAAGAGGCTTGGCTTTGCCACCCATGCTAAATCATAAGGCTAGGATTTAGAAGTAGTTTTTTGTTTTAAGCTTTTATTTTGTTGCCCCACTTGTCCTTAAGACAAGGTTGTGTGGCTAGGTTTACTTGATTTCATTTCAAGTCAAGTTATTCTATTTGTTTATTTCTTTTGCCTACACCCTGCAAAGAGGATTGGCCTAGCCACCCATGCAGTATCGTAAGGCTAGTTTCACATGCTAGATGGTTAATGATTTATGGTTTATGCTTCTAGTTTCATTTATTTTCCTTTCTAGTTCATTGTGTGTATCTCAATAGTTAGAAGTTTTTCCTTTTATTTCATTCTAGTATAAGCTCTTGGAAGCATATTTCATTTCTTGTAAATTTTCCTTAAGCACTTGTTATCTCATCTATTTAAGCTTTCAACACAAGTAATTTTAATTGCTAAGTCAATCAACTTGTAACTCTATGAGGATAAATTAATCTAGTTATTAGAGCACCCATTACTGATACAACTTTCGCCACCAAAAAGGAGGCCTGTGGAGGCTACTTGGGGTGCTAGATCAAGGATGATCTCACGGCACTAGGTGTCCCCCTTGTTGAGCACCCATGTTTTCTGGGTTGACATGTGGAGCTAGGGTAAGGCCTTGTTTGCCTTGCTTATTGAGCACCCAGCAATCATTTTGGCCAAAGAGGTAGGAGTATTGGGGAAGTCACCTAGTCTAGGGTTGCAGCTTCACCTCACTTAATTCAACCTTAAAATTTACTCACACAACCTAAGCTTCAATTTCATAATCTATTCTAAGTTGTGTTTTACTTTCCTGCAATTTTATTTCAAGCATTATCTTTGTTGGAATCTACTTTTCAATTGTGCATTATATGGTTGAATGGTTCATCTTTAAAGTTGTGCATTAGTGCCCTTGGTGGCTTTCTTCTCAAGTTTTTGGTTCCTTGAAGTTGCGCACTAGTGCGTAAGTTGTCGTCCTTGAAGTTGCTCACCTCTCCTTTGGGGAATCTCAAGCTTGGGTTGTAAGTTGTTTCTTGGTGGTAAATGCATCTTTGATCTATCTTTCTTATTACCTGCAAAATCAATTCAGTGGTTAGTTCATTGGTGTAATAGATCTACAAGTGCATCTTTCCTTTATTTTGTAAGTTTGTAAGTAGTTGTATCTTTGTATAATCATCTAGCTATTCTTTATTTGTTGTAATTGTAGTTCTTTGTATTAAGTGTAAAGTTATTTTTTCATTTGTACTTAGATCTTTTGTTGTAACTTAATTGACCCCATTGCCCAACCTTAGGCACTAGTCTTAGTTGACCTTAGGGAAAGGGTTGCTTTTCATTAAAGGTTTGCATTGCATTGTTGCCTCTCATATAGGCTAGCTTCCCCCTACCTTTAACAAACTAAAATTAACTCCTAGAATTCATCTAATAATTCACATAGTAACTAGGGTCTACCCTCCTTGGCTTCCCTAGGAGTAAGCCTAGACGGAAGAAGTCCAAATTGAGGTCACAAGTGGGTTTGGACTTAGGTATTGTGCCTCCAAGAACACAATAAGTGGATTGAGACTTTTTCCACGTTTTCAAGTGTGTATAAGGATGGAAACAACGGTCTCAAACAGGATGTTATGAGGTACATCAGTGAGTGTGTGACTTGTCATCAAAACAAGTCAGAGCATACGCTTCCAGCGGGGCTACTTCAGCCACTTCCCATTCCGAAGCAGAAATGGGAGAGTATATCGATGGACTTCATCACAGGCCTACCCAAGGTCCAGGGTAAGGACTGCATCTATGTAGTGGACGACAGATTGACCAAGTTTGCGCACTTCTATACCATACTGACAGTGTACAACGCAGTTCAGGTAGTCGAGTTATTCTTCAGGGAGGTCTTCAAACTTCATGGGTTGTTGAGGAACATCATCAGTGACAGGGACAGTCAGTTTATTGGGACATTCTGGAGGGAGTTGTTAAGATTGGTGGGGACAGAGTTGACACCCAGCACCAGCTATCACCCTCAGACAGATGGGCAGACCGAGATAGTCAACAAGTGGGTTGAGGGGTATTTGAAGAACTATGTGAGTGGACAGCAGAGAACATGGGTTAGATGGCTGCATCTAGGAGAGCATTGCTACAACACCAGTTTCCACATGTCCATTGGCATGACACCCTTCCAAGCATTATACAATTATGATGCTCCCACTTTGGTAGACTTGGTTTTTGGGGAGAGCAAAGCTCTCAAAGCCAAGGATTGGATCACCAAGAGTCAGGAGATTCTCAAGTTGCTAAATGAGAACCTGCAGACAGCACATAATCGGCAGAAGATGAGTGCAGACAGGCACAGGATAGAGCGCAGCTTTGAGGTTGGGCATTTGGTTTTCTTGAGACTCCAACCTTACAGACAATCATCTCTGAAGAAGAGTGGGGTCGAGAAGCTCAAACCCAGATTTTATGGACCTTACAGGATCATGCGCCAGTTAGGCGAGGTTGCTTATGAGCTAGAGCTTCTAGAGGGGAGCAAGATTCATAACATGTTCCACGTATCTTTCCTCAAGAAGGCGGTGGGACAATTCATCAGCACACCAGAGGAGATTCCACCATTGGATGAGGAGGGACAGTTGGAGCTAGTGCCAAAGGAGGTGCTCAAGCAGAGAGAGTGCAGATTGAGGAGCAAGGTCATCAGGGAGTGCTTGGTTAGATGGAGGGGACTTCCAGTGGACGATACCACATGGGAGGGAGAGCACATTTTGCAGCACCCAGGATTGATGTTTCTTGAGGACAAGCAATCTTGGGAAGGGAAGACTGTGATGTCCTGTTCCTAAGAGTAAGCCAGCAGGGAATGACTTAGTAGTCTATTTGTTCCCGTAGACTATAGTCAGGCACACGCAGGGAACAAGAGGAGAAATAAGGGGTGATTTAGTGGCTAAACGATGAATTAAGCCAAAAAGCATAGGAAAAGTCACTTAAGTTAAAGTCAACGGAGAAATAGAATGAAAAGGTGTTGAGGGGGAGACTTAATTAATTAATTAATCACCTTAGGAGGAAAAGTGCCTAGCTTAAGTGATATCAACGGAGAATTAGATCGGGAAGAGTATAAAGGGAGGAATTCGACCTAATTCCTCATTATGTTATGATTTGATGTTGAGAGAGTTTCCAGTGGAGGAAGAGAATCGACCTTCTATGGTTTTGTGGATTTCTAGAGGAAACCACCACCTTGATTGGTTTTGGTGTTGAGAGACACTCCCTAGCCTATTGGAGATACCATCCAGGGATTTCACCGTGTTATTCAGGAGTATCCAGTTTGCAGTGATTGCGTAGCTCAGCCAGTGAGGGCGCAAGGGTTAGAGAGGGTTTTTGTGTAGTTGCACGAGACCAGAGATTATCTTGCAGATTCCTCCTGGCCTAGTTGAGGACTAGCCAGGGCGCATCTTTTGAGCCACCAGTTATCAGATTCTGACGATGGAATCTCTCAATGCACAGCAGACAGCCAAAAAGTGCACATCTCTTGAGGAGGGACATTGGGGTTCCAGAGGGAGTTTCAGATCAGATCCGAGGAAACCCTCCCGACCCAGTACAACATTGGCCAAGGCTCACATTTCGAGATATATAGCAGCAAATTTCCAGTGTTGTAAAAATCGCCGATAAATCGGCAAAATCACGATAAATCGCGATTTTTTCCAAGAGTCGATTTTTATGAGAAAATCGGCCCGATTTTTAAACGATTTTTAGGCGATTTTTTCATAAAAAATCGCGATTTTTACTAATAAATCGCCAATAAATCGCGAGTCGATACGAAAAAATCGCCTAGCTTTTAAAACACACAGTCCGCGGGTTTTTAAGGGGTCCGTGAGGGCTTTTTGAGGTTTTATTTGTTCAT
>JZKD02S1617580.1:134541-145534 GCA_000966675.3 Picea glauca
ACAAAACTCAGCAAAAGTCATAGCTTCTCTCAAATCTGGATCCATGGCCTTATACTCCTGAAAATATGTTGCTAATGGCTCGTCCTGCTCTACCTGCCCTCCTGTGCCTGTCTCCGGTGGTCTTAAGAACTTTGGCATGGTAGATCTAGGAATCTCACTGTAGTCGTGAGGGCGGTTTTGAGGGATGGTCCTGGAAGTGATCACCTCAACATGAGGTTTGTGTGTGTTTCCTCCTCCTTCCAACTGCCCTCTCTTGTTGCTCTCCCCCCTTTCTTCACCATGCTTGCTCCCTAGAGCATAACCTGTGATTCTGCCCATGAACTCTCGAGTCTCTCTCTGGCCCTCTGCAATATCCTGTAAGGCTTTCATAAGCCCTCTGATCAAACCATCCTCTCTGTCCTTTGGCAGATTTGCATTGTTTCCTGGAGTGTCCCCCATTTCTTCTTCTCTGCCCTCTACGCTTCTATACCTTTTGCGCCTATAAGTGATGTTTTGCAACCCTTCCTCAGTGATCAATGTCGCCCACAGCTGGCCAAGATCATGCTCTGATACCACTGAAATATTATAAGTTGTAAAAGTAGGAAAATCCTTCTAGTTCTGGTGTTGGACTTTCATCAAACACTTTGCATGCTTTGGTATTTGACTTCTGAAAGTGAAATTTGAATAGACAACAGGGTGTTTCTGTGTTTTATATGTTGGTTTGGGGGTCTTTCAATCCCTTATACCTCCCAAGTGACGTACATAAGATAGTATTACATTATTAAGCGAAACCCATAAAATGACAATGAGAAACCAACACATTCAAATGAGCAAATTAACCCAAACTCAGACATATTTTATTTAGATATTAATGTTGAGTTTATGACAATCCAAACAACATGAAATACCTCCCAACGATGAAGAGGATGATGGAGGCCTAAACTGGGAACTTCATCATACACGCAACAATGGGAAGAAAGCCAAGTCTGCCACATGATTTGATGGAATTGAGACGGCCTCTGCACACTTTGCCCAGCCAGCTGATGGGGCCGCTCTAGCAATCATCTCTCAACATTATAATACTCGCCCTGTGGTGTAAGTCTCTCCCAGCAAAGGTCGAACCAGCCTCCACTCCTTTCTTCACTTCCACGCAGCAACAAGAAGGAATAGACACAGCGCTAGGGTAGATGGGAACACGGCCAGCAAGAAAAGAATGATAGCCAGCAAAATGACACGCCCAAGATCACGCTAGCAATGATTTCCATGCCTAGGGAGAGGCTTGTCTCAGCCTCTAGTGATCAACACGCAGCAACAGAATGGTGGTTGCGCCCAGCTCAAGGAGATGATCAAATCCTCAACTCGTGCCAATAAAAAAATGCCCTCACTTCTTCAAATCTGCAAATGAAATGCCTCCCACACTAAAGATCTTCGAACCACAATGCCAAATCCTTGCAAATGAAAAGCCTGAATGGCTTCTCCAATCTCCCGTCTAGGACAGATGGTTTCACTGCCGAATCCGAGTGTCGAAATGGGTTTCCAACTGAAACCCTCGTTTGCTCACTGAGCTCTTCTCCAAATTCAATTTCTCAAATGAATAGTCAATAACGTCTCCCCAATCCTCCACCGTCCTTTTTGTCTTTCACTTTTTCTTTTTCTCCATTAAATATTCATTTAATTAATAATTGGAGAGAAATACCCTCGAAGAGGGGTTTAATATTAATAAACTCACTTTTCCTAAGTTTCACTTTATAATTCGAAAGTGACTTTACCAATATCATTTCCCTAGCTTGTCCGTCTAATGGTTTACGGGAAATTGGGTAAACCACCACGGTATTCTGACTGCCTAGAGGCTAGGGGAAATGGGACATTACATCCCAAAATAGGTCAACATGACCAAGAATCTCCCAAAACTTGGTCAAGGGCCAACAATGACATACAAGGGGTTGTAGTGTCTCATCTATGGGTGCCTTTGTAGAGGGTGTGTTGCACCTTTGTTTTCAATGCAACCTTTTTCAAAGCCCATTTATTGTTTTTTATTCTTTTAAGATGTTTCCAGGTTGAAGCCAAGGTGGGTGATCCAGGTGGATATTGGTGGCCACCCACATATTCCAAATCCAAACTAGCTCATCTTCACAGTTTTCAGTTCAACACGTTTCTCTGTAACGGGGACATTTCTTTATAATTGTGGATTTTTCACTTTCGGGGCTGTCCTGAATCCCTACACAGCATCCAAGTGGATATTGGTGGTCGCCCACCTATTCCAACTGGCTTATTTTAGAAGTTTTCATGTCAGTACATCTTTATGTACTTTGAGTGCCGTTTTGGGGTCCTAAACAATGTTTTCTTGGCTTGTCACAGTCAAATTGTAGACAAAGTCAGAGTTTGATGACACAATGCGTAGTTCTCGAAAAGACCTTTCCAACGAGCTATCACATGCCTAAAACGGAGATCGTATGCAAAAGTTACGACCCCGGGAAGTTAATGTACTAACTTACCCCAACGAGGCCCACAGGACTTTTAGTGCTTCATCTCCTAGGGTTAGGTTTTTGTATGTCTAGGGTTTTGGCATTCATGTTTATCATAAAAAGGCCTTCAGAGCCTCATTGTACTCATCTTCTTGCGAATGAGCATAGTCGTCACATCTCTTCTCAAAGATAAAGCTACCACCATTCTAGCGAGTCTTGCACTCTGTATTTTTACAGTCTCTGTACATTTTTTTCATTAATAGAAATCATGCATTGTTGTATTTCTCTATTTCTGCCAATTTTTATTATATTTCATTGTAATATCTCTGCTTTCATTATGTTCCGAAAATAATCCGGATCAGTGGGGCTTCTACCTAAGCATGAAAAATTGTGCCCACCTTGACTCTACCCTAGTCACATCATGCTTCCCCATGTTGAAAACATGTGTGGGGCTTCTACCTAAGCATTAAAAACAATGCCCACACATGCTCCACCTTGGTTGGCATTTTGTATTAGTTATATTTCACGGGTCCCATCAGTTTCTTATGAGAGACATTTCATTGTCCTTGGGATCCCTGGGTGAGCATCTAGAAGGTTAATGATTGGATTTTATCTTTTTCCAGCTACAAGCCTCTAGGCCTTCAACCCCTTCTTCCCATGAAATGAGGGACAACCCCTTCTTGCATCAGTATACTCAAAAATACCAAAAGGTAAGGAGATGAGGGGATGAAGTGTGGAAAGTGACAAGTATGGTTGAGAATGGCACAATGACTCGTCAAGAGGGCCTCCCAGTAGCAAACCTATCCCTAAGGGTGACCCACTTGCTAGGGCGCAATGTCAACCACCAAAGTAAAACAGGGAAAAGAGCATAATGTCCAAGAAAACGTTACATAATCAAAAGCAGTAATAGATGCAACAAACTCAAATGCCTCAAATATTGAAATGACACTCACCATAATACCTGGCTTGTACCTCATGGAACAAGACCCAATCTCTTCCGAAAGCCCGCTGATGTGGTGGATACTGTCGTGATGAACCTGGAGCTGCGGTGGCGAGGTGGGTCTTTGTCTATGCAAGTGGACACTGTTGGTCAGGTTATCTCTCGGTACTCCATGTCTGCAACCTGAGGGCCTCGAGACATCATCTCCTTAGTTATCCCTAGGAGTTGGGGATAACAGGACAGAAAGGAACACTTCATGAATATACCAGATGAAGTTACAAGTACATACCAACATCTTAAGACAAGCTAGTACAAGTCATGCTCTCCAAACCCATGAGTACAAGTTAAGCATCAGATCAAGGTATAGCAATCCATGAGTAAGCTATCTCCAATGTGTATGTCCATCATGATACATCCAAGAATAGTGAACACACCATGCACCCCACATCACATGAAGCTCCCTCAAGCATGGTGTAAACACTTTCAAGGTATCCCCAAAAGTAAACAACGAAGTCACTTGAACTTTCCCTCTATTTTATTTACTATCATTTCAATTTTCCCGTATGATCCCTTCAACTACAAAGGCATATATAGAATCAAATAAATCCACATTCAATTTACACACCCTTTCAACTAAAGTCATTGACAAGAACACATGCATACACACACACAGAGGTGCCTTGGAGGTTAGGATTTGACCACATGCTCCACCCTCTTCATGATTATTAACATATTAATATAAAGCGTCTCAAAAAATAGCAAATATCAATGTGGTGTCCAGCATCCATATGATGCTCCCCTAACCGGCACTTACAAATTACACTAAGGGGGATTTTACTCAAATAACCTAAACACATCTTTAGCATATGTCAAATAATCAGGATGCCTTATCATCAATATCTCTACTCATAAGACACATTGTCTCTAGCCAGGTTTGAAGGTTGCTACATCCATGATTTCCCTCTCATGTTAACTTTAAATATAGTACCATATATGTTTGCTAATGTTTCCTTTTTCTGAAACTCTATGCTTTTGATGTATTTTCAAGTCGGCATACATAGTTCAAAATGTATGTTCTCTGACTGTCTATTGGTCTCACTTAAAAGTCGAAGTTTCAAAAGTTTAACTTTTAAGTTGAAGGTGTCAGGAATCTATTTTCAATTAAAATGGTATATTGGGATGCTACCTGGCAGGATAAGTTTTAAAGACTCGATAAAATGAGTTTTTTATAATAAGGACTGGAAAGATTAAGATAAAGGATTATAAAATGACTATAATAATATGTCTATAATCAAGCGTCATAAGACTTGTCTAATGCCCACATGATCTACTAAAAAGGAGAAGAACATGATAAAGTTGCAATGATCATATACTGCAATTATAACATTTGTTCAAAAAGAGTCAACCACCATGCATATCTGTGAGACTTTAATGGCTGTCTCAAGGACAAGATAATCAAATGCCTCTATATCATACAAAGAGTTAGCAAAGTCATTCTTAAAAAACAGTGAACTTCTAAAAGTTATGCGCATAGTTTATACTGTGTTAACTAACAAACATTGTTTATAAATGAACAAAAAGTAATATCAAGGTGAACACACCAGATACAATCTAAGAGCCAAAGACCTGAGATACAAACAACTCTGTCAACTTTATCTCTCCATGTTAAAGATATCTAGCATTGCTATATCTGAAGAAATGGTCTATATTATATCCAACTCTAAACCAATGCAAGTGGCAGATCTCCAATGTGCATGCACACTCAAACCCCAACTATCCATCATGTTTAGAATGTCTGAGCTAATTCATTTTTCTTCACAAAAGAGGTACCACACAGGAAATTGAATAGCTTCAGAGCCCTACAACTTGGTACATAAATAAATTTATAATTCTAATTATCTGGTGATATCAAAAGAGTACTTAGTACTAAGTAGTATTACATAATATAAACTGAATTAGAATGAATCAAATAAAATGATATCATAGTATTCATTTGCCATAGTAGTACATGTAAATTTAAGGCAAAGAAAATGTGTGTCCTTTATCATTTGCACTCACTTGTTTACATCTGGATGATATTGCCTCGCAAGTTTCCGATATGCTGGAAAGAACAATGTTAACCACAATCGTAAGAAAATATGTTTATGAAAAACTTAAAATCAGAAATAGCTTATAAAAGAGAAAACAGCCTTAAAAAATGTAGTGTGCGTGTATTTTTCATTGAGTACTTGCTCACACATCTACAAATAGCTATTAATACCTTGTTTCTGAAGGCTTCTTTTAAGTTAAATAAAACCAAAAAATCATGCATGTCAAGTAAATAATTGCATCAATAAACTATGATGACGCCTACAATCTTGATTGTCAGAAATAGTTAATAACTAAAACCAAGAAAGAAAAACTACTTACTATTAGACTAGTCTTATCCATTGCTATCCACGGAGAAAAAATGACTTTGAATCAATTCTAATATCCTTGATATATAATGACAACACAGTTATTCCAAGTTGTCATGGATAAAGACCAAATATTCAAATTGGTAATTTCACAATGCTTGTTAACAGTGAATTATGATATACCAAAAAAAGAGTACAAAAAGGTAAATCTTTAGAAGTTGAGCAAGTATTTAAGAGAACTTATAATCAATACACTTATCATGGACAGTCATGGTCTGAATCAATAATAATATCTTCCCAAAATAATTGGGGCTCAGTCCTCTATCACACCTATATTAATCAACCAAGGCAATTTATATATCATATTCATATTACAATTTCCCCTCTTCAAGTTCATTGCCTTTGTTATTTGTCTATTTCGTCTTTGGTTACATACACATTCTTTTATCTCTGCAGTATATATGGTTTTTATTTCATTAATATTTTATTTAACCATAGAAAATTATGCTGCTAATACCCTTTAATGGATTGATGCACATTGATCATTCACTTCTAACCCTATTTTCATCATTCCAATTGAATACAAGTTATAAAAATGCAGAAAATGGAAAATAGTGCCCATTAATTGACCTTGACTCCAAACACTGTTCTTACATTTTCTAATAAGCTCAGAAGGTTTTTAAAAACTTTGCTTTTGAAATTTTGATAAGGTTATGGATATGTCATACACAATGTTCTGTTTATGGTGTAATAACCATTTGAAATTGTATTTGGATGTTGAATTTTACACGATGTTAATTTTGTTCTATCCTGTGCAATTGTGCTTGACCTGTAAAAAATACAAATTCAGAACATCGCTGTGCAAGTATTCAAAGAGATAAAAAGCTTGCACAGTTGTTTTGTCTAACATACAACATCTACAATATTGAAAACTGCATAATTAATCAAAGAGAACTAAAGCTAGCAAGAACTGACATTTTAATGGAGAAATGAGTGGTGTGAGAAAGGAATATGAAGGTAGAATCCCCAAGACCAAGTGCCTAATCACACCTTGGGCAAATGGAGTCAAGGGAGCATAGATCAAAGAGGGAAAGTGCATGAAAATGTAAGGCAATAGAGGCTGCTATGCATGCCACAAATCAATGTTAGCTTGCTTATTTTTATAGCAGAAAAATACCTTGGAAGGCTAGAGGTGCCATACTTGAGCATTGTCATGAAAGTGTGGTTATGTCAATCTAGCAAAAATTGGGTTTATCAAATGGTAGGCTAACAAAACAACAATAGTAATAAAAGGGATAACATCCTCACATTATTCTATTGAAATGAAGCATAGTTCATTATAAGGCAATCATAACATGCTACAAGGGTTTCCTAATACAAAAATCAACATATGAAATATAAATGCACAATAAAAGCTTCACATCAAATGAAAATATATCTCCAATCCTCCATAAGGCTCCAAGAATATCAACTGCAAATCTCCATTAATGTGATGAAAATCACAATGTGAAACCTCATACAATATGATGTGTAACAATAGGTTCTAGCTTGGAGACATACACTCTTATTGGGAGTGCATGAGAACCCCGGAAATCTCTAGTCAAACCTATTAAGAAGAAAGAAGAGGCAAGATCATGTGGCGGGATGGACACATATCAACATCCACAAACACCACATACTTGTTCTCTTTTTTTTATATGAACAAGAGTTAAAAATTCGGCTATAACAATGCCAAAAAGATACATGAAAGTAAACTAATGCTCACATGTGTTGAGTTTATTCATCCTACACCACTCTAACCTAGGATGAACAAGAGGCTAAGTGAAATCAAATGGCCAATGCAACCATCCAAGCATCACCTCAATGCAATGGATCATACCCTTGTGTTTGGTAATGATCCAAAACAAGGCTATGCTATAATATGCTATAATCTCTAATACATTAGCGGTAAAGAGACGAATGGGTCTATGGTGAAGGGAACCTAAGTGTGAAAGGAACGGGTCTGAGTTGGAGAAGGATGTGAATAACCCATCTTCACAGAACAGGTCGTGTTTGTACTCAGTGCAGATGAGAACCTTCAATGGGTGGATCCAAGTTTCTGCAAACCCTAGCTCAGTTGTCTTCCTTTTTTTCGAAGGATGTGAACACCATGCTGAAGCAATAGCCCATTATGTATTTTTGTGGGCTTTTAAACTAAACGAAACAATGATAACAAATAAAGTTGTCCTGCAAGTTTAACGTTCCTTAAGAGTTGCGGAAACTAAAGTTTTTATTCTCTAGAAACAATTTTGTAAACGAATACATCCAAAAAAAGAAGATATTTGGGATTATAACATACACGTTACTTTGTGAGTTGGTGATTGTGAATATTTTTAGGGAGAGATGACGAAGTTCACTAAGGTTTCCGCATAAACCCTAGCCACTGAGGACGGGGACAAAGTACAACTTATGGACTATACCTAGGACACTCTAAGTGAAGTCGATATATTTGTCCCATCTGATTCATCACATCATATCATAATATTGATGGATCTCCAAGGTTATGCGAGGTGGAGTTGTCAGGGGGTTTTCCCACCTCACATAACCACTTAAGATGTGGCTCGCAGATTGATGACACCGATACCTCAGTACAGCTACAAATGGAGAGGAGGAAGGTCTTAATGTTTCTCGTTTTCCAAGTTCCCCTCCTAGTTCTTCCACGATTCGAGACTCTTCAACTATCATTCTGGAAACCCTAGCAGTCAATTCACTTGGTAATCAGTCAAGGGAAGGGTTCCAACATACCGACTCGAAGTGCTTGGCCACAAAAGGGTTAGGTTTTGTTGGTAGGATAGTAGATCTTGAAAGACTTGTGGGAGGCCCATTATCAAGTTCTCGAGTGGCTCACAGATGACGACGATTCATCATGTCATGTCATGAGTTTTGATGGATCTCCAAGGTTATGTGAGGTGGAGTTGTCAGGGGGTTTTCCCACCTCACATAACCACTTGGGATGTGGCTCGCAGATTGATGAGACCGATACCTCGGTACAACTGCCAAGTCTCATTTCTATCCTTGTTTGGATTGTTGTACACACTTCGGGTGGGATCTGTTGGTCCTAAGGTCTGCACCTAACTGCTAAAGGGCAAAGCTAGGCCACCTATCAGTTTAGAATGGTTGTTTCTTTTAATTTTTTGTTGGTTGGTCAGAGAGTTATTCTATCAAGATAAAAGCAAGGTTGGGTTGGCAGAACGATATGGATGAGGGTCCTCCTTGGCCAATGGTACACTAATGATAGACCAGTGAAATAATAGAAAACAAAGGGAAACAACAAACTACTCAATGAATAATCTGCTGCAAGAAGTTCAATACTTAAAATATCATTTCAAGACATCAAACATGTATCACAAACACAATTACTCCCACAGGTTGCAAAAAAAAATCTTCAACAAAGCATTAGATGTTTAACAGGTTGCATATCAATAAAAATAAGTCGTACAATAGCTAAAAGGAAATGAAATGTATGTTGCACAAATCAAAAACTGTATTCAAGATAAGAATAAAAACACATCAAGATTTGAACGAAACATTGTCATCAAGAGTATGTTCACCAGGTAGAGAGCTTTAATCCATGCATAGAACGGGTCCAACCAATCTGATGTATTGCTATTCTTTCCCCAAAAATCCAACCTTCAAAACATTCAAAGACCCCCTATTTAACAGAGTTGCAAAGGTTCTCGTCCTTAGGGGACTTGTTATCACTTAGTTGTAGGAAAGGTTTAAGTAGCTTGAAGGCAAGGCTCAAACTGGCGTAACAGGAGCTTCCCCACCCACTGTCACCTCGATGGGGAGCTCTTTCTATTCAGGGTGGCTAATCCCTAGGGAGACGTCCCTAGTAATCTGGGGTTCTGAAAGGTCTTAAGGTCTAAAGGATCAAGATGAGGGTTTCCTTTCACAGATTACTGACAAGAGAGATAGTCAAGGATGAAGGTATTCCACTGAGAAAGGCACCTGTTTGCGAGACAAGGCAAATGAAACTAAAACGTGTTGCAGTGGTTAGTACTTCAAATTGTTAATGACTATCTTCAACATATACATATGAGCAATGATAAATGTAATTATTGACGAAGTCAATGATTGCAAATAAAGACAATGACATATAATATTACTTCTTTAATAATACAAAATGATAAAGGCATTCAATGTTTAATATCAATCCTTTACTTATCACAATGCATTAAATAAGCTCATATATAAATATTGTTGCTGCGTCACTATGCAAATTAAGGGTGACGTCAACCTTAGTTCTAGGTTAGTTTTAAGAGGCAAAGATGTGGACGTTTTGCAAGTTAAGTCAATGAAGGCAATCTATACCTAACCCTAACCCTAAGGTGACGTCATACCTGTTTGAACTCTTGTTTAGCTTAAAACGTTGTGGTATTGTCACCCCTTGAAATGTTATCGCACAGTTAGTAGCTTGAAGTCAAGGCTCAAACTGGCGTAATAGGAGCTTCCCCACCCACTGTCACCTCGATGGGGAGCTCCTTCTATTTAGGGTGGCTAATCCCAAGGGAGACGTCCCTAGTAATCTAGGGTGTTTGAAGGAAAAGGATCAAGGATTAGAGGCTCAAAGGTTAAGATAAGCTTTCCCTTCACAGATTACTGCCAAATGGATAGTCAAGGATGAAGGTAGTCCACTGAGAAAGGCACCTATTTGCGAGACAAGGCAAATGAAACTAAAATGTGCATACAGTGGTTAGTGCTTCAAAATATTAATGACTATCTTTAATACATATGAGCAAATAATAAATGTAATTATTGACGAAGTCAATGATTGCAATTAAAGCTTATGTTTTATAATGTCACTTCTTCAATAAATACAAAATGATAATAGCATTCAATGTATAAAATCAATCCTTATATTATCACAATGCAATAAATGTGCTCACATATATATATTGTTGTTGCGTCACTACACAAGTTAAGGGTGACGTCAGCCCTAACTTCAGGTTAATTTTAGCTAGACAAATAAATGGACGTTTTACAAACTAAACCAATGAAAATGTTCTACACTTCTATGGCTATCAAAGGATGACCTAGCCGCAATTTGTATGCCAATCAAAAGTTCAAATAAGGCAAGACGTCATCAACAATTAGGGTTAGTTTGAACGCTAGGGTTAGTAGGGTTTCAACTTAAGAGCTTGAAAAAGGTTGTTTTAAACACAAAGAGCTCA
>JZKD02S1617580.1:147856-163675 GCA_000966675.3 Picea glauca
ATGGGCCCTCCAGGGCCATGCTCAAGTCAATCCCGCTCTCGGTACTCCATGTCTAGGACCATGTGGGCCTCAAGACATGATCTCCTAGTTATCCCTAGATATCGGGGATAACAGGACTCAAACCTAATTTTCGGTAACTGTTCGTAAAACAAACGATTAACTTGACTATGACACTGGACTTAATCGACAAGAGTGATTCTTATCACACACAGAAGACCACTCTCGTCTCTAATCTAAGAAAATGTTGGAATTGAAAAACTACTACTGTCTCTGAGACAGAACTGATGCATGCGCTGGAGGAAATGAATTGACAAAAAATAGGCCTCGGAGTGACAGAACGGAGCTCTGTGTTGAGTAATGGTATGCCTGCGAGCTGTTGGAGGCCACTAAAGATAACTGATTGCATGAGTAGATCTCTGCTTGAGGAAGAGGGAGTCCGTTGAAGAGTTCTGGAATCCATCCACGTCGACCTGTGACTGAGACTTAACTCTTTGTCTGTTTCTGAGCTTTCGGAAGCTAAGCGCACTCTATCACAATTGTAACTGGCCCTTCTTCTCACTTTCTCTGTGATGAGTTGGTCATGAACAGGAAGACGTCGAGGCAAGCATCCAATAGGAAGACAAGATGCGTGGAGGTGATAGGTGATATGAGCGGATTTGTATTACGTGGAGGTGAGTGGAGAACAAGTGTCGGGTGGTGAGAGGAGCGAGAGTAGTGAGTGAAATGAGTGGAGGTGACAGGCGTGAGTGGAGGATAGGTGGCACGCGGTGAGAGGGGCGATATTGAGAAGCAATTCGACAGGATCCCGGAGGGGCGGGTAGGCGGTAAGCGGATTAGAGAGGGGGGAGGTCCAAAATCCTGAGGAGACACCACGATAGGTAGGACCTGCAGTGGGGAAACCACTTTTCCCGGACACCCCCCCCCCACCGTTAAAGGTAGAATGGTCGGGAGGGTCCGGGATGCGATAAGGGTCGTTGATCTGGAGGATGGGGATGTCGTCGAGGCGATCAGCACGAGAGTTAGGCAGGGAACAGGTGGCGAAAGTTGAGTGGTAGCGGGAGTGTGACATGGAGGTGACGCGGTGACCAGATGTCTCTTAAGCACGCGATTGTGGAAGTTCTTGAGGGTGGTTTGGGTCCACACTGCTTTTGGGCCCGCAATCCCCCACGAGATGCCATGTACCCTTCCAACAATACCATGGTTCCAATTGTGGGACTGCTCTAGAAAATTAACGTCCGGGCAATTTACGTCCCCGCAATGAAGTGTGGCCGTCAATCTGATTATGATCTGTGATCCGAGTGATATGTACCTACCGCGAGGATCAACGGTGCTGATTGATTTGAGATCAACGGTCCAGATTTGCTTCGGAAGTTCTAGCTTCGGGAGTTTTCAAATGTTGTGCTTGGAAATCTCCCGGAGGAAAAAAAATCACCAAAGTGAATGATCTGCCTCCACGTGTCCTTGTTGATGGACAGTCCAGATTCACCTCGGGAGTTCTTTACTTACTTGGCTCTGTTGGTTTTCCCCGGAGTGATGTGGTGGACTGATGTCATATGTTGCCATGGCTGTTGATGTGTCACATAAGGCGAGTGACATGTGTCACTCAAAAATGAGCGGATCACATGCCTGCGGTGCCTGCACTAAGTGCCACGTGTTTCTGACGGGTGAGCGCCAAGTGTCTGCGCTGAGTGCCACGTGTTTCTGACGGGTGAGCACCAAGTGTCTGCACTTTTGGAGTTCGGGGGGGGTCTGCATATAGAGTTGTCATAACTCACGGAGTAGTACGAGCCCAGGTGACATGGCGGTCTAAAATGAATTCTTTGGAAACGAACCGCTACCGTCGATCTGGAGGGACACACGACAAAGCTCCGCGCACCTCGGGAGAAAGTATTCTTGAGGAAATCGAAAGTGGAGAAGCCGAAACTCCCGAAGACCCGAAATAAATCATGATTGTCCGCTCTGGAGGACGCGTGGCGTTTGATCTACAACTCTGGGGAAAAGTACTCCGGAGGAAATGGGGAGTGGAGAAGTTGAAACTCCCGAAGCCTGAAGTTCCGAAGTCCCGAAGTAAATCATGACCGTCCGCTCTGGAGGACACGTGGTGTTTGATCTGTAACTCCGAGGCTTTCGTCTTGTCGTTAAACCTCGCACAATTATAACATTTCGAATGCATGAGAACCGTTGATCTGAACTGCTCCTGGGATTTCCACCGCTGAAAAATCAAACATGTATGTTTGACGATCCAGGATCAAAAATGATCGCTCTGAATTGTTGCGTTTGGTCCACAGACTTTTCCTATGCATACGAAAAGGCTCGGTCGACCTGTGGTGGGCTCAATCCATGGAAAACATGATGACAAGTATTATGAACCAAATACGACATATATTTTATCCCTCAATAAAGACAGAAACAAACATGCGCACAGACTCAAACCAGAAAGAAACGAATAAGAACCAAGTCGTTCAGTAATGGGAAACTGAATCAACCAACCAGAAGAGGCAAAATTGATGAAGGCATAGGGAACAGAGAGAGGAGAGGCAGGGGTGCAAACCTAGGTTACAACATTGGCTCCAACTGGGGATAGCTCGTCCCCGTTAGGTGATAAGAACTATAGATCGATGCCTTGAGATTAAATAACTGCTCTTACCTTCCATTTCTTACCTTTGTCTCCATCTGCCAGCCCTGTGTATCTGTTACTGTCCCTCATCCATGCATTTTATTGAACTGGAAAAATGAAACTACCCGCTGTTATCCCTCACTTTTAGGGATAACTAGGAGATCATGTCTCGAGGCCCACAAGTCCTAGACATGGAGTACCGAGAGCAAGATTGACTTTAGCATGGCCCTAGAGGGCCCACCTTTTCTTTCTTCCAGCATCTTTGTCTTGTCAGCAGCAGCAGCATCCATCACCATCGGCTTGGTCCTATGTCAGAGATGGTTCTTGTTCCATGAGGTAATTAGTCCAGGTATAATGGTATGTGTCACTTTGATCATCAAAAACCTTGAATATATGCATCTGATTCCTTTTATTTCTAACGACTGCTTGGATCTTACACTTCCCACTTGACCATATCTGGGGGGATTGACAGAGTGCCCTAGTAAGCCTGTGTCTGTACATTTTGGTTTGCCACTGGAAGGATTTCTGAAAATCCATCATCCGCTCCCTTCACAGCATCACTTTTTCATCTTGTTTCCCGCTCACCTATCCCATTCCACTTGTCCGGGCACTGGGTTGACCTATTTTCAGGATTGCATCTTATCTTGTGGGAAGAAGGGGCTGAAGGCCCAGAAGGTAAAAGAAAGCTGGTAAAAGATAAAGCCTAAGAACAAAACCTCGAGATGCTTCGCCCAGGGATCCCCAAGAAAGCAATAAAAGGCTTCTCAGCAAGAAACAAGAGGGACCCATAAAAATAATAAAACAAGACCCAGTCAGAGGATAGGGGGTCTCATCACGAGCCAACCTATTAGGTCCATGGGTACCTAACAGTATGACATTACCACCAGTTGGTTACCACACCAGGGTAGTGACCCTTGGTTGCATGGCCAAGGGAAAGGGGGTCTCATCATGAGCCAGCCTTATCATTTCTGTGAAAGTGCTTGTGGGTAACGCTGTCACCATTGGTCACCACGCCAGGGCAGTGTCCCCTAATTAGCCTCTTGAAGAAAAAGCAATAAAAAGAATAAGAATAAAAGGCATAAATGGGCTCGAAAAAAATTGCATCCAGGACAAGTACAGCTCGCCTTCTACAAAGGCACCCACAGGTAAAGTTTTATGCATCCTCTGCCCTCATTGCACCCACCTACTTGGACATCCCTTGACCACATCACCCACTTACATGGCTTGGATGAGGTCGCTTCCGGGAACTATCCTTTTCCAATGGACACTAGCCCAATAGGGCCCCTTGTCTTTTTCTCTAAACTTGTATTGCAGGCTTGTGTAACGTCTTTGAGTTGTTAACTGATGTATAGGGATTTTGTGCACATGTTTAAAAATATTGATGATGAGATGTGATTGACATTGCTATGATCCCTGTGACTGATGATCCCATGGAGGGCGTAGCTATTGATGTCCAGGACCATGCCCGATGGATAGGTACCATTTTGGACTGGTACACATGGGGAGATGATCAGTTCGAACCTCCATGGGGCTGAAGAGCCCACCAGGTGGATGTTGAGACCCCATCAGAGGGCAAAGACATGACAGAGATGGATCAGGGGCTTTGCACCGGAGAAGAAGAGGACGTTCCACCAGAGGCACCTTGGCAAAGCTTGACCTAGGGGGATTGGCCCTTTTTCAGTGGAACGTTGGCCTTGGAAGGCCTGGGACGTCACCCATGATGACCATGACATCATCCAGCCTATTGGACGTCTTGGAGGCAGACTGGGCAGTATTGGCACGTGTGGCAGGTTGGAGAAGCCCAAGGAGGGCTAACGTTTTGCTCCATGATGCTCCATTTTCCCTAGAAGGGGCTAACGTCTCCCTTAGAGGGGCTTGTTATCTCTTTTCAGCTTGATTAGGGTTTTAATTTGACAATTTAATGTTTTGGCCTTGTCAACCTTTTACATGACCTAAAATGTAAATTTAGGTCATGACACTGTATAAATGAAGGATTTTCACCTTCATTTTATCATCACAACTCACTCACTCATTAGTGAGGTCTGAAATTTGTGCCCTCTCTTGGGTTATTGGCTGATTTAGTGATGCGCACTTGTTGAAGGAGGATTTTCTTGGCATAATTTGGCATTTCTCTTAATGGAAGGTGTTACAACTAGGGTTTGCAATGCTTTTTCTTGGTGATATGTAAGTATTTTTCGGCAAAACTTCTTGAATGAATGATTGTAGTTTTATTTCTTGCATATGTTTATAATTTTGCTTAACAAAACCCTAGGTGACAAGCACACAAGTAGGTCCTTGTCTCATGTCCCCATTGAGAGAATTTTCAGCCATTGATTTAATAAGGAGAGAGCCTAGTTGTTGCTACACTCTCATTCTCTCTTCATTTTTGCTAGTCGTACCTTTTATAAGCTAAGAAGAGGGAGACGCCCTAAAGCCTAGGTTTTCTACACTTTGGGTCGATTTTTCTAGGGTTTGCTAGTAGAGCCTTGCTGTAGCAACACTTTGCTTCATCAAACCTTCTTGTCTTGGTTTTATGCTTCATCTTCAACTAGCCGTGATTGCCATTGAGTTAAGGAAGGAGGAGAGATCACCGAGGCCTAGTTCTCCTACACCAAGATGAGCCTCTCTCTCCTAGGGTTTTGACTTTGAGGCCTTGCCTTAGCAACACCTCAAAGCTTCTCCCTCTAGTCCTTAGTCGTTTTTACCTTTGCCTCCTTTAGCTCTTGCGTCCTTCACTTTTTGACTCCATTAACCCTAAGGCACTGATCTAAAGACCCCATGCGTTGAAGTGAAACTGATCACAAACAACTTTCAAAATCGTGAATCAAACCCTAACTTCACTAACCCTAGACTAAAACTAACCTTCTAACCCTATATGTTGTCGTCATCTTCAGCTATAACATCATTGGTGCAGCTAGCATCTTCTTTGTGAGCAATTGAATGGTGTTAAAGGCATTAATTGAATGAAGTATTGATTTGCCATATTGAATGCCACATCGTTTTGGCATTTGTTGAAGAAGTGACTTAATCACCATTGCTATTTTATAAATATTGACTTTGTCAACATTCATTATCAAATTGCTTATAAGTGTATCAGATAGTTGTTGATTTACATGAAGTACTAACCAATTGAGCATCTTGCATATATCAGTTTCATTGTTGCTTTGTCTCAGGCAGGTGCATCTCCTTTTTTGGTTATACTTTATTATTGGTTGTTTAGTCGGACTATCTGCTCGATGGTGACTTGTGAGGGAGGGAATAACTACTTTATTCTGTAATCCTTTGCCTTCTCAAAACCCCAGGTCACCGAGGACGTCTCCCCTGGGCCTTACCTCCCTAAAAAGAAAGAACCATCCCATTGTGGTGACATTGGGTGGGATTGGTTCCTGCTACGCCAGTTTGACCTTCAAACCTCAAGCCTTTTATCCTTGCTACAAATTGTGCGATAACACCCCCCAGTGCCTTGTTGGGCTATGGAGTCTTTATTCACAAACAACTAACTAATCAAAGCAACAATAACGGAAAGCATCTATGGTACAAGAGGGACCTTCCCTCGTCCTTAAACAAAATAGTGTTTCAGGAAGCGCCCATTTACTAGGCCTCCAAAGACCTCTATATCGTCTAGATTGTGCAGGATAAATGTGTTATTGTTCAAAACTTCAACCACCTTAAAAGGGCCAAACCAGAGGTTGTCAAACTTACCATGCTAGGACTTGTCATCCCTTCTGGCATCCCACCTCAAGAAAAGGTCACCTTCCTGAAAAATCTCCTTCTTGGTTTTCTTATCAAAGGCTGATTTGATCTTGCTCTGGTATGCTTCTGTCCTCTGATCCATTAGTTCTCCTTTTTGCTGAACTTCTATAATTTGGAAGATTCTCCCTTGGATGTCGTTTGGTTCCTCAATCTCTTCCTGCAAGAGTTTTAGAACTGGTATACCAAGTTGAGTGGGAAAAACAGCGTCCATGCCAAACATAAACAAGATGGAATGGTGAGGTTCCCAAAGACTTCTTAGTGTTGATTCTGTCTGCCCATAAAGCATATTTGAGTTTAGAGTCCCGAGATTTCTTGTTATCAGTCAGCAATTTTTTGATAATCCTGATGAGAGTTTTATTTGATGACTTTGCCAGACCATTCCCCAGAGGATAATAAGGTGTGGAACGTGTCAAGGAAATGTTGTGACTGCCACAGAAGTCAATCATGGCTTTGGACTTGAATGCTTGGGCATTGTCCGTTACTAGCTTGCTAGGGCAACCAAATATGGCAAAAATATTAGTTTCCAGGAAATTGATGATCACTTTGTCCGTGGCATTCCTGGTGGGCACAACGTCAATCCATTTGGTGAAGTAGTCGATGGCAGTGAGGATCCACTTGTGTTGTCCACTAGAGGGTGGATTTATCTCTCCTATGAAGTCTAACCCCCATTGCTGAAACGAACTACTGGCATTGATAGGTTTTAGGGGCAATGATAGTAACTTTTGTTTCCCTACAAACATTTGACATTCATTGCAGGCTCTAACAGTGGAAAACACATCATAGAAAAGGTTGGGCCAGTAGTATCCCGCCCTCAGGATCTTGAGAGTTGTGGCCTTCCAGTGTTGGTGCCCTCCACATACTCCTCTATGCATTTCTGCTGTGACTTGTTTGGCTTCATTTTCATCAAGGCATCTTAACAAGATGCCAACAGGATCCCTCCAATACAAGCTCTGGCTTGAAATGCATAATTTGATAGCCTTCAATTTGAGGACCATGCCTTTGTCTTCTTCACATCTGGTAAAAAATAGATGATGTTTTTATACCAAGGTGAAGAGGAGTAGTTTTCAAATACCTGTAAGTTGTCTTGTCCAGGCTGTATGATGGGTGCGTCTAATTAGGTGAAGATTTGATGCAATTCTAGCACCTTACAGTTTGATTTTGATAACAACTTGGCCAGTCCTTGGCCCTTGATCAGCTTGGTGGGCTTTATGTGCAGGTCATACTCCAACAGTTTGACAATCCATTTTCCTCTTTTCCCCTCACTGTCTGACTGGACTAAAATCTCTTTGACACTGCTGCTAGGAACAAAGGTTGTTATGCTAGACTGTAGCACATAAACCCTGAAGGCCTTGAGTGCTTTGACCAGTGCATAAGCCTGCTTTTCTAATATATCATACTTCAGCTCAGCATCTCGAAGGGCTCTGCTAAAAAAGGCTATTTGTTGCTCTTGTCCTTCTTCATTTTTTTGCAGCAGTACAGCAACAATGGTTTCCTCTGAAGCAAAGGAGAAGATGAAGAAATCTTGGGTATAGTCTGGACCAGTGTTACCAACATCGCGATGTTGGCAATAATATCGCCAAAATGGGTCTTGCCGATATTATCGCCGAAAATAGCGCACTATTTACCTCTGCCGATATTATTAGGCAATTTACCAAAATAGTGCGATATTATCCCGCTATTTTCGAAAATGTCTCAGGCATGCGGACAGAGACGGAAATAAAGCCCGAATTTGACTTCTTTTTTTCTATCATTTTGCAACTGAAGTGTGGGGTTTGGAGAGCAAAGGAGAAAGAGGCAAGTTTTCCTTCAACCAAAGATGAGTAGGGTTGAGTCCGAGAGGCCTATCTTGGAATCGATGCCTGATTAGATACAAGAGGAGGTAGAGGGGGCAGTGGCAGAGGAGGAGGAGGATGTTACAGAGCAGAGTCAACCACCATCGTCACAGACTCCGACAGAGGGAGTTGTAGTTGGCAGTAGCACCAGTAGAGGACACCATAGTCTAGCTCATGCTTCTTCTACAGGACGTCAGAGTCCAATGCTAGCCCCAGGGGCTTCTTCCTCTGGAGGAAAAGTTATCACCTTTTCCCGTATAAGGAGCAGAGGGAATCATTAGAATTTATTTGATTTCATTGTAGATGACTCATGATGATGAGATACATTTGTCACTTATTATATTTTTTGATGATATTTTGAGGCTTTAAACTCGGGACATGATTCAATGTTGATCTATAGACTGTGATGTATTCGAGTTTACTAGACATCTTATACATCTTATATATTAGTTCTCTTTTCATAATTATGTGGAAATGCATTTATTTGATGTCATTGATGCTTTAGATATTTAAAAAAATGAAAAAAATGAATATTTTTGTATTTTTTTCATTCTTGCGACTTTTTTCGATATTTTCCCCGTTGTTGCCGATATTTTCCTTTTCGGACCCTCGACGATATTTTTCCGCTGTCGATATTGGTAACACTGGTCTGGAGTCTAGACTGGCTAACACAGGGGCTTCAACTAAAGCTTGCTTGATTGTTTGGAAAGATGATTTTGCCTCCAGGGACCATTTTATCACAACATCTTTCTTCAACATATTAGTAATAAGCTTCAGAATTTCAGCAAAATTGGGCACAAAATGTCTGAGGAAGTTTATCATGCCAATGAAAGACTGAACAGCCTTTTTTCTTCCGGGGATCTCAATCTCTTGAATGGCACAAACCCTCTTTGGATCGATTTTTATTCCTCCCATTGATATGATGTGGCCCAGAAGCTTCCCTTCTAGCATGGCAAACTGAGACTTCCTAGGATTGAGAGATATTCCATACCTCCTGCATTTCTTGAAAACCTGCTCCAAATGCTGCAAATGTTCATCATCAGACTTGGAGAAAATGGTGATGTCATCCAAGTATATAACCATAAATTTATCTTTTCCCCCCACAAAAGCTATGTCCATGGCCCTCTGAAAAGTGGCCCCTACGTTCATCAGCCCAAAGGGCATCCTATCATACATGAATGTTCCCCATGGGGTAGTGAATTTTGTTTTTTCTTTATCCCCCTCACACACTGCTATCTGGTTATAACCGGAGTATCCATCTAGCAAGGAAATTTTGTGTGCACCTACCACCCTTCATAAAATATGATCCATCTTAGGGAGGGGGTAATTGTCCTTCAGAGAACACTTGTTGAGATTTCTGAAGTCAACACAGAAGCGTATCTCACCACTTTTCTTCCTTATAGGTACTAAGTTGGCCACCCAATTTGAGTACCTCAATGGTACAATAATATTGGCATCCAACATTATTTTCAGCTCTTTCTCAATTATGGACATTAACATGGGATTAAATTGTCGAATCCTCTGTTTGAATGGCTTGGAGCCAGCGTTTAGAGGGATCTTATGCTGGATGATGTCAGTGTCAAATGTTTTCAAATCTTCATAGGACCATGCAAAAGTATCAGCAAACTTTTTAATGAGACTAACATACCTGTCTTTTTGTTCTGCAGCTAATGCTTTGGACAGCTTGATGATCTTGGGATTTTCATTGGTCCCAATATTGCAATCTGTCACCTCTTCTTCTTGACTCTTCATGGCAGCTCCTTTGTAAACATCGTTACTGTCAAACAATCTCTCCAAAGGCACTAGTCCTTTTGGAATATGGTTGGTTTTCAGCTCCACAATATTGTGACCAGCCACTGTCTTCAATAGAGGAGATCACCTTCTTGGCCCTCTTGATCAATTGAGATATTGGAGAATTCATCAATGGTGTGTAGAAATCTATGTAACTCCAAATCATCACTAAAGACCTGCCAGTGTTTTACGTTGTCTGGTATGGTTGTTTTATGTCTGATCTCCACCTGATATTTGATATTTGGGCCAATGGGAGGCCTAAAAGTGCTGGAAGCTAAGGCCAAAGAGTCTGCCTTATGATTCAGTTCTCTGTGAATAAAGGAAATGTTGAATGCTAGAAAGAAGTTATCGATCAGATCCCATACCTCGTTTCTGTACTGCTTGAGCCTCTGTTGCTTAGCTTGATAGATGTCCCTCACTTGATTGATGACCAACTCAGAATCACCAAAAACTACTAGACAATCAATGGCCATGTCTTTGGAAGCCCTCAATCCCAATACCAGAGCTTCATATTCAACTATATTGTTAGTAGTTTCAAACTCCAGCTTATAAGAGAGGGATATTACTTCTTTTGAAGGGGAAATGAGGAGAATACCTGCACCAGCTCCTTCCTTAGATGAAGATCCATCGAAATACATTTTCCATACTTTGTTTGACTGACTTGTCAATGGCTGATCTCTGCATTGGCTAACTGGCATTTCAAGTTCATCATCATTTAAATGAAAAATAGATGAACCAATCTCATCCTCAACAGCATAAATGGGGTGATTGCTTGGGTTCCGATGATCACTGACTATGTAGGCTAATCTTACCTCTCTGTATAGCCTCCTATGTTCACCTCCAAACATAGGAATGGTGGCATAAGTGAGGTCCATTTGTAATGATCCTCCAACCTTTTTACCCAAGTCCTGGATAAGAGCATGCCAAACTTTGGGGGAATGTCGGCCACCACAATGTCCATCACTACACTCTTCATTGGTAACTGTGCCAAAGAAACTACCATATCCTTTATCAATCCCAGACATTTTACTTTCTTAGAATCGAAGGAATACAGGTCTTGGTAAGGCTTGGTAATCTCCAGACCTAGTTCTTCCATAACAACTTTGGGCATGGCATTGTGAGAGGCTCCTGAGTCAATAAGACAGTTATGCAGGATCTTATCATGGACATTCAAAGATATATAGAAAGGAGGAGAAGCATCAGAGCCATCCTCAATGTGTGGACCCACAGTAATGGCTGGGTTTTCATCCTGCAGACTAATGACATCAGAAGATACAGTAGAAGGAGTTGGCTGCAGAACTTTCATAATGGATTTTTTGAAAGGTTCGTTTTTTAACAATTCTGTTAGAGGCACAGGGATCTTGATCTTGCTCAACTCATGTTCTAGGCTGAAAGAGGTTGGTGGCCTATCAGATTCTTTTATTTCAAGGACTACAAGTTTTGATGGGGGAGGTCGCTGAGCTTTAGATGACATACCTTTACTTGGATTTGGCTTGGGGGGAATTTCAGCTTGTTTTTTTTTATCGGAGGTAGTGGCTTTGGGAGCCCCTGCTCTCATCCTCAAATCATACTTCTTCTTGGGTTGGCCTTGAATAACTCCCTCCTCCCCTATCTAATCATCAAACTGATTTGACAATTTTGCTACCTCATATTCTTGCTGTGTTAGGTGACTGGTATAGTAATATGTGTCATTGAAAAGCACAGCAGTATCGTCCACAGCATCATTGTCTGCATTTATCTCCTCAATCTGATTGTTTTGGAAAGGGGGTACTACCCTTTGATCATCAGCATTTATCCTTTCTCTCTACATTACTTGAGGGGCATCATTAGGCCTTCTGAATTGATTACGATTTCTATTACCAGCTCCTTGAAAAGTTATGTTTGGTTGTTTGGATTCCCATTTTAGCTTAGCTATCTCAGAAGTCAGATCCTTCAAAGTCTTGGTCATCTCTTCAAGTTTGGGATCAGATGTGGCTGAGTTAGAGGAGGTAGGGGCATCTTCTCTCTGTTTTTTCTTCTCTTTATCAGATCTAGTCTTTAGTCCGTCTAATGCCAAAATATTAGATTCAACCTCAATGGCTGCTTCCTGCATGGACAACAGTGTGGTTGATCTTCTCTCTCTCAAGAGGAGGGAGAACTGTGCATCAAATGCATTAGCATAAGTGATCTTGGCAGAGGCTTCAATTGGTTTGATCTCATCGGGGATTCTACCATACATCTTATCGAATCTCTTAGTGAAATCTGAAATAGATTCACCATTCTTTCTTTTTAGGGCCCCAAATTCAATGATGCAGTAGAGGTAATCTCTCCTATCTCCCCATTGCTTTATGAGAGTTTCATCTAATGACTCAATATCTGCAATGGAAGTTAGAGGAAGACCCCTGAACCATTTTCTTACTTCCCCATCCAAACTCTGTACAAACAACCTCATCCACACATCTGCATAATCAATGTTAATGTTGTTTGCAAAGCTATAAAACGTTACTAGATGTTCCTCAGCAGTTACCTCACCTTCCCCATTATATCTTGGCAAATATTTCATGTAATCTGTGGCTGGGAAGGCATGCAAGGCTACAAGCAGAACTAGGGGTGCATATCTAGTAGCAATTATGGGATCCATCCTGTTAACGGCCATGGCTTGAATAATGGGAATCTGCAAATTTATGGGAGATACAGGGGTGGATGCAGGACTGGATATTGAAGGGTAATCAGGAGTTGAAGATGTTTGATCCCCTTTGGAAATATGATTCTCAGGGCAATCAAATTCAAGCTACTTGTGATTGTGATTAGACGTAGGCTCTTTGTGCGCATCTTTACCCTTGAGGGGGGTAGTATACCTCTGAACTACAATGGATTTCCTTAGTTTCCTATCAAGCTCAGAGACTATTGTGTTATTCTCAGGGTTAGAATGAGCCTTGGAGGCTTTAATGTGCTCAATTTTGGATCTGTTGAATCCCTTTCTGGGCACCAGTATTTCTTCTTTAAATTTTACTTAGTGAAGTCGCCAGGTGAAAGATGGCAATCTGTCTGTGTCTGATCTTTGTTCACCATCAAAGGTCAGAGTTGATCAATTGTCATTCTCCCAGGGAAAGATATTTCGTTACTCTGTTCCCCGACAATGGCGTCAGAAGATGTAGGTCCTAAGGTCTGCACCTAACTGCTAAAGGGCAAAGCTAGGCCACCTATCAGTTTAGAATGGTTGTTTCTTTTAATTTTTTGTTGGTTGGTCAGAGGATTATTCTATCAAGACAAAAGCAAGGTTGGGTTGGCATAATGATATGGATGAGGGTTCTCCTTGGCTGATAGCACACTAATGATGGACCAGTGAAATAATAGAAAACAAAGGGAAACAACAAACTACTCAATGAATATTCTGTTGCAAGAAGTTCAATACTTAAAATATCATTTCAAGACATCAAACATGTATCACAAACACAATTACTCCCACAGGTTGCAAAAAACAAATCTTCACCAAAGCATTAGTTGTTTAACAAGTTGCATATCGGTAAAAATAAGTCGTACAATAGCTGAAAGGAAATGAAATGTACATTGCACAAATCAAAAACTGTATTCAAGATAAGAATAAAAACACATCAAGATTTGAACGAAACACTATCATCAAGAGTATGTTCACCAGGTATAGAGCTTTAATCCATGCATAGAATGGGTTGAACCAGTATGATGTATTGCTATTCTTTCCCCAAAAATCCGACCTTCAAAACATTCAAAGACCCCCTATTTAACAGAGTTGTAGAGGTTCTCGTCCTTAGGGGACTGAGACCTAATTTTCAGTAACTGTTCGTAAAACAAACGATTAACTTGACTATGACAATGGACTTAATCGACAAGAGTGATTCTTATCACACACAGAAGACCACTCTCGTCTCTAATCTAAGAAAATGCTGGAATTGAAAAACTACTACTGTCCCTAAGACAGAACTGATGCATGCTCTCGTGAAACTGAATTCGCAGAAAATAGGCCTCGGAGTGACAAAACGGAGCTCTGTGTTGAGTAATGGTATGTCTGCAAGTTGTTGGAGGCCACTGAAGATAACTGGCTGCATGAGAAGATCTCTACTTCAGGAAGAGGGACTCCGCTGAAGTGTTCTAGAATCCATCCGCGTCGACTTGTGACTGAGACTTAACTCTCTGTCTGTGTCTGAGCCTTCGGAAGCTAAGAGTACTCCATCTCGATTGTTGTGCTTGGAAATATCCCGGAGGAAAATCGCTGAAGTGAATGATCTGCCTCCACGTGTCCTTGCTAATGGACAGTCCAGATTCACCTCGAAAGTTCTTTACTTACTTAGCTCTACTGGTTTTCCCTGGAGTGATGTGGCTGTGAAGTGACGTGGTGGCCTGATGTCATATGCTGTCACGGCTGCTAATGTGTCACATAAGGCGAGTGACATGTGTCACTCAAAAATGAGCGGATGACATGCCTGCGGTGCTTGCACTGAGTGCCACGTGTTTCGAGAAGATATTGGTCCTAAGGTCTGCACCTAACTGCTAAAGGGAAAAGCTAGGCCACCTATCAGTTTAGAATGGTTGTTTCTTTTAATTTTTTGTTGGTTGGTCAGAGGGTTATTCTATCAAGACAAAAGCAAGGTTGGGTTGGAAGAACGATATGGATGAGGGTCCTCCTTGGCTGATGGCACACTAATGACAGAACAGTGAAATAATAGAAAACAAAGGGAAACAACAAACTACTCAATGAATAATCTGCTCCAAGAAGTTCAATACTTAAAATATCATTTCAAGACAACAAACATGTATCACAAACACAATTACTCCCACAAGTTGCAAAAATCAAATCTTCACCAAAGCATTAGTTGTTTAACAGGTTGCATATCAATAAAAATAAGTCGTACAATAGTTGAAAGGAAATGAAATGTACATTGCACAAATCAAAAACTGTATTCAAGATAAGAATAAAAACACATCAAGATTTGAATGAAACACTGTCATCAAGAGTATGTTCACCAGGTAGAGAGCTTTAATCCATGCATAGAATGGGTCCAACCAATCTGATGTATTGCTATTCTTTCCCCAAAAATCCGACCTTCAAAACATTCAAAGACCCTCTATTTAACAGAGTTGTAGAGGTTCTCGTCCTTAGGGGACTGAGACCTAATTTTCGGTGACTGTTCGTAAAACAAACGATTAACTTGACTATGACACTGGACTTAATCGACAAGAGTGATTCTTATCACACTCAGAAGACCACTCTCGTCTCTAATCTAAGAAAATGTTGGAATTGAAAAACTACTATTGTCTCTGAGACAAAACTGATTCATGCGCTGGACGAACTGAATTGGCAGAAAATAGGCCTCAGAGTGACAGAACGAAGCTCTGTGTTGAGTAATGGTATGCCTGCGAGCTGTTGGAGACCACTGGAGATAACTGGATGCATGAGCAGATCTCTGCTTGAGGAAGAGGGAGTGCGATGAAGTGTTCTAGAATCCATCTTCATCGACCTGTGACTAAGACTTAACTCTTTGTCTGTGTCTGAGCTTTCGGAAGCTAAGCGCACTCCGTCTCGATTGTAACTGGCCCTTCTTCTCACTTTCTCTGTGATGAGTTGGTCATGAACAGGAAGACGTGGAGGAGAGCGTCCAATAGGAAGACAAGATGCGTGGAGGTGATAGCTGATATGAGCAGATTTGTATTACATGGAGGTGAGTGGAGGACAAGTGTCGGGTGGTGAGAGGAGCTAGAGTAGTGAGTGAAATGAGTGGAGGTGACAGGCGTGAGTGGAGGACAGGTAGCGCGCTGTGAGAGGGGCGGTATTGAGAAGCAATCCAGCAGGATCCCGAAGGGGGGGTAGGC
>JZKD02S1617591.1:3966-19642 GCA_000966675.3 Picea glauca
TGGATACATAAACTAAGAGGATAAATTGTTAATAAAAAAATCTGAGTTTCTTAAATATAGACCGATGATATAGATTTAAATATTGATATGGCTAGTATCTTAGCAAAGGTTAATGCACCCGTCCCTCTTAGTACTGATATTGTATTTTTTTTTTAAATACCTACAAGAAGGTCGCTATTGCGACATTTTGGATTGTCGCTCCCATAGCAATGACGTCGGAGATGATACCTCTCAACGTCTCTCTTCCCACGTTCTAGACGAGAACTTGCCACCGTCAAGACGCCAGTCTTGCCACGTTCTATATGTCTCTATTGCCACGTTTCAGACGTCTGAAACGTCTCACTTGCCACGCTTGAAACGTCGGTCTTGCCACCTTTGAAGCGTCTCTCTTGCCACGTCTGAAACGTCTCACTTGCCACATTTGAAACGTCGGTCCTGCCACGTTTTCAACGTCTCTCTTGCCACATTTGAAACATCGGTCTTGCCACGTTTGCAACGTCTCTCTTGCCACGTTTGAAGCGTCGGTCTTGCCATGTTTGAAACGTCAGTCTTGCCACGTTTGCAACGTCTCTCTTGCCACGTTTGAAATGTCAGTCTTGCCACGTTTGAAACGTCAGTCTTGCCACGTTTGCAACGTCTCTCTTGCCACGTTTGAAACGTCGCAATACAGACGAAAACTAGGTCGTCGGAAAAACGACGTCATGTGAAACGACGTTTGAGGGGGTCCGAGGTTTGTCGATCTTCCGACAATAGAAAGTGGCAATTGCGTCGAACGCGCCATCAAAATTTGACCCAAATGCAGTAGTGTTATATCGTGCAACGACCTTAGGTGTTATTCTCCACCTTTTGGAGATGGATTCCTGTAGGTCGCATCGGTATCCTTAAAATATGGACCCGCTCATCCTTTTGTTCCTAGAATCTAGCCTGGCTCTAAGCAACAAATATCTCACTCCTTGATTTGGTTTGGGTTTGGTAGCAAAAACTACGTACCTTGGCTCTCGCCATCCCATGAAGGCTATTAATGTGATCAACCATGAGTAGTGAAACTCTGTACCTAGATCTTGCGCATCCTCGCAGTCATCCAGGAATAAGTTCAAGAGATACAGTGCCCAGCTCACTGTGGTGCCTTCTGCGCATTGAGTTGCAACTGCAACAACCCCAGCTGGGACTTCCTCCCTGTGACATTTTCTGAGCAGCTTGCAGGCTAATATTTTCATGCCCAATTGTGTTGCGTCATCGTTGATCCTTTTAATAATGATCCCTCTGGTCCCCCTGTTAATGCCATACTTTTTCCTCATCTCTTCTGCTAACACCTTTTCCCTGGCTTTTTCATCCAGAAACTGCGCGAGATCCATGCCCCAAGATGGCAATCCTGTTATGTTCACGATAATTTCTACGTCTATTGACACGATCTTTTCCAACCAGATGTCCCCACCATGTGTGATTGCTAGCACCTGCTTGACGCGCGTCGTTCCGTACTGACCTCTGCAAAAATGTGGTCGGTCTACCAGTCCTAAAATGCTTGTCTTCTCCAACCGAGTTGCCCATTGGAGTGGCTAATTAACCAGTTCCCCAAACGGATTCGTGCCCAACGTCTCCATGTATACTCTCTTTGCAAGTTCCAAAAACTTGTCTTCGTCTGCGACATCGTGGTCTGAGTATTTGAGCCTCCCTATATGACCTTGCAGGTTTGGTCCTACCTGTACCCCATTTGGTATCCGTGGTAGAACGATTTTTGTGGTTGGTTTCTTGCGAGGTGACCTGAGTATCTGTATCTTGTCTTTCTTCACCGGTGGTGGCTAGCTCGACATTCTAGTAGCTTCCATTTGTTCCTCAGTATACCATTCCGACCGTACTATGACATCTTCGACTGTTCCTTCTAGTGGGTGGTCTGATATGGTCATTTGAGACTCGTCTGGCTCGATTTCTGTGTCCATATTCGACTCTGTTCCATTGACTTTTGGAGCTTCTTCGGTGTTCTCTGGTTGCACCTCCTTCAGGGTTTTTGTGTCCTAGTTCGGTTGCTCCTGTACCTATGTCGGTATACCTATACTTATGCCCTCTGGTGTTGGTTACTAGATTTCTTCCACTATTGGTGTAGGGTTCACTGGTGTTTTGTCTAGAGATTGGATTTCATCAACATTGACGATCTCTGACAACTAATTTTCACCTTCTTTCACTTGTACTCGTGACCTGGTCTGAACTTTGGTTTTCCTGGCGGTCTGGCTTGCTTCTACTTGCTTGGGCGGTGCCATGGCGGTGAATGCCAAACTTTTGTTGAATTCTAATGGTCTCTGTGATCTCTGTGAACTCACTCTGTTCTTTTTATCCTTTATCGCTCTCAGTATGTTCTCTTTTCATGAATAGACTGTTCGCTCCCGCGTTCATGTGTTGTGTGGGTTTCCCATGAAGCTTGTCGAGGACGCTTCCTTAATTATGGGGTTAATGCACCTTAACTACGGGTTCAATGCACCTCTGACGGTTTTTTACTTGCCATTAATTTTCCTTTCCGTCTCCAGCTGGTGCGATTAATGTGGTGTCCCATCGATCATTGCCTTCCTTTAATTCTGCCTAATGCTGCCATGTCATTCTGCTTTTGCCGACTTTCCTTTTCCCGCTTGTTTCCCTTTGTATGTGACCGTTTTCCTTCTCCTCACTGGTTTTATGTTCCTAATTGTGCACGCTCTTTATTTTTCTCGGTGCACTGTGCCCCTTTTGGTTCTTTTTCTATATACTATTTTTTTTTTTTTTTTACTGCGCGATGGGTGGTCAATTGTCCTTGTACAACTTCAATCGACTCCCATTGATCATCCCTATGAGTTCTGCACTTGATAAGTATCTTAACTGTACAAATCCTCCATCTGTGACAGATTTTACCTCGTACGATCCTAGTCAATGCATTCTGAGATTTCCTGGGTGCTGAAACAATTTTCTCTCATACATCAGTTCAATATCTCCTTCCTTGAAAGTTTTCTTCTTTATGTGTCTATCTTGCCAGTCTTTGTCCCTTGATTTCTGAACTCGTTGGTGGAATCCTACTAGGATTTGCTCTTCCTCCATGGTCATTAACTAATTCAGTCTCTCCTATACTGTGCCTTGTTCTGTCATTTTTTTAATTGCTTCTACGTGTAATCTTGGTACTAAAAACTCTAATGGCACCATTGCTTCTTGGCCATAAATTAGTTTAAATGGCGTGTTCCCTGTCAATGTTTTGCATGTAGTCCTATAGGCCCATAATATTGGTGGTACTTTGAGGTCCCAGTCGTCCCTGTTGACGTTACATATCTTTTTCAGCGCGTTCTCTAGGATTGAGTGGGAGATAAGACTCAGGTGTTTACACCCTAGGATTGAGTGGGAGATAAGAGAGCTATAAATTGAACTATTTATTATAACTTGTAAACATAGTGCATTGTTATCGACGAGTAAGCAAGAACTATAATAACTAATTCATTCAACATAATAATAACTGCTTCAGACAATAAAGATATGCAATCATTCATCACATAACACAGATGTTACCATGGTTCACCCCCTTATGGGGCTACGTCCACAAATATTTGGCTCTCAACTCTTTTATTATATTATTTCTGTATCTACAACATTGCACACTTACAACTCTTCTCAGTCGGGTAAGATCTATATGAGGCGGACTAGATCGCACCAGGCTCCTCAGCCTGCGCTCTAACCCTCAAGATATACCTTCCCTCATCCTCTCTAGCTCAACAACTTATACAAAATTGGAACATACAACAAAATATCACATATCGCATCAACTTCATGCCTAACTACGACAATAACAATAATCTGAATCGACAACCCAACCCTTATGATCCCTAAGTATCTATATTTATACATTTCAGGCTCTTAAGTTGTTTACAATACCTTACCAAAACCTTAACCCTGTCGTCGTTAGGTCTTCCTCCCATGCGTATGTGTTTTTATTCCTTCTAGTTGTTGCTTTCCTTGTGCACGCTTTCTTGCATGCGCGTGTGTTGCATTTCCTTCCAGCTGTCGTTTTCTTTCCCAAACCTGCCTTGCTTTTCCACTTTGGCCTGCTTCCAATAGGCCCCAACACTGACATGTGGCTTGTCCTGAACCACCTAACCTTTGTGTGCGCCTCGATCTCCCTGGTGATTGCCTGGACCTTTTCCTTGAGCTATGATGCCTGTGTTTGTGCTTGTGCAGTCTTCTCCTTGAGTGTGTCACTTATCTGGACTGCAATTTCGTTGTTGATCAATTCCACACACTCTATTTGTGCCTTAGCTTCCTCTACTTGTGCCAGGACTTTTGCTAACTGCTCCTTCAACAGTTCCATTTGAGCCTGACGCTCATGTTTCTGTGTTTGCGTAGTAGTTAGCTCGGCCTGCAATCTCTTCATGTCCTGTGCCCCTTTGACGTGTTCTATGATTGGCATTGTCTTTTGTCTCTTCTTTAGATATTGGATCACTGTGTTGATCTTCTCTTCTTCCTTGTCCCACTTTTGTACCTGTTGATCCTCCTCTAACTTAGTCCACAGCTGCGTTTCTTTATCGAACAAGTCAGTTGTTGTGCTGACCTGTTTCTCTATCTCCTGCAGTTGGGTTGTTGCTTACTTCTTCCTTTGCTCCTTCATTGCTGGTGGAGTGGTTGGTATGAGATGTTCTCAGAGATTCCTGATCTCCTTCTAATATTGATTGATTATCTGTGTAATCCGATCAATCTTTTCTGTCGCTGTGATTTCATCTCTCTGCGTGGCCTGTGGAATCTTCTCGTAAGTTCCTGCCACCTTCTGCTCCAATCCTTTTATGCGCTCCTTTTCCTCCTGGGTCTTAGATTTATCCTGCTCATAGACTATTTCTAGCGCGTCCCACTTCTCTGTTGCTCGCTGCTATTCGACTAAGTCTTTGTGTGCGCGAGACTATACCTCATGGTTTATGCTAACCTGCAACTTGTGTAGTTCCCTGGTTGGTATCTGCGTCAACACCAGTTGGATTTGGCTTAAGTCCTTCAGGGGTGTCTGCCCCACAATCTCATCCATGTGAAACATACTAGGTGTAATGTGGAATGTTGCGTTCAGGTGCGGTAACCGATGGACTAGATCTCGTTCTTATACTTCCACTCTTTCCTCCATATGCAATGTTGATGGTTATGTTCCCCTGCTGCTTGTTGTCTGTCCTTCCCCGATTTGCTTGAGGAGTTGTCGCATTTTTGCCAACTCCTCTTCAATCCTATCCCTGTGGTGCATAGCATGGTCAAAATCTTCGGATAGACAATCCTGGACCATTCGGGCTATCATTTCTCCATCGTCATTCGTGATCGTGTACTCTGACGGTGTTCTTTGTGCCTTCGTTTTCTTGTGCGTGCCTCCTGTCTGCGTAGCTGGCCTCTTTTTTACCCCTAGTTCCTGTGGGTTGGGACTTGCTGCGGTTTCTTGCGCGGGCTTGGCTTGTTGTTGTTGCTCCTTGGCCGACTACGTCTTATCCTTTTTCCCGTTCTGGGTCCCTGTCTTCATTGGCCCTTCATCTGTCTGTGTTGTTTTTCCCTAGCCCGTTCTTTGTCTCTTGGGCACTTGAATTTCCTTTGGCTAGGTCTCTCCTTGTCTTGCCTCTTCTTCCTCTATTATTTCCGGCAATTCCTGGGTAAGGACTGGAATCCTCCATTCGTCGTCCCATTCATTGATGACGATGTCGATGTCTCCCTCTATGATACAATAGTGCATCTATAGCCACTATTTATCAGGATCCTTCCTTGCTTGTATCTACATTGCATGTCGTGTCGCCTGGAAGTTGGCGAAGTCTTTATACCACGCAACGACCTCAGGTGTTATTCTCCACCTTTTGGAGATGGTTTCCTGTAGCTCGCATAGGTATCCTTCAAAGATGGACCCGCTTGTCATTTTGTTCCTAGAATCTGGCATGGCTCTGAGTAACAAATATCTTTCTCCTTCATTTGGTTTGGGTCTGGTAGCAAAAAATAAGTACCTTGGTCTCACCATCCCATGAAGGCTATTAATGTGATCAACCATGAGTAGTGAAACTTTTTACCTAGATCCTGCACATCCTCGCAGTCATCCGGGAATAAGTTCAAGAGATACGGTGCCCAACTCACTGTGGTGCCTTCTGCGCATTGAGTTGCAACTGCAACAACCCTAGCTGGGACTTCCTCCTTGCGACATTTTCTGAGTAGCTTGCAGGCTAAGATTTTCACGCCCAATTGTGTTGCGACATAGTTGATCCTTTTGATAATGATCCCTCTGGTCCCCCTGTTAGTGCCATACTTTTTCTTCATCTCTTCTGCTAGCGCCTTCTCCCTAGCTTTGTCATCTAGAAACTGCGCGGGATCCATGCCCCGAGATGGCAATCTTGTTATTCTCTCGATAATTTCTACGTTTATTGACATGAGCTTGTCCAACCAGATGTCCCCACCATGTGTGACTGCTAGCAGCTGCTTAAGGCACGTGGTTCTGTACTGACCTCTACAAAAATGTGGTAGGTCTACTAGTCCTAAAATGCTTGTCTACTCCAACCTAGTTTCCCATTGGAGTGGCTAATTAATATGTTCCCCGAACGAATTCATGCCCACCGTCTCCATGTATACTCTCTTTGCAAGTTCCAGAAACTTTTCTTCATCTGCGACATCGTGGTATGAGTATTTGAGCCTCCCTATATGACCTTGTAGGTGTGGTCCTACCTGTACCCCATCTGGTATCCGTGGTAGAACGATTTCTGCGGTCGGTTTCTTACGAGATGACCTGGGTATCTGTATCTTGTCTTTCTTTGCCGGTGGTGGCTAGCTCGATGTTCTAGTGGCTTCCATTTGTTCCTCAATATACCATTCCGATCGTACCGTGACATCTTCGACCATTCCTTCTGGCGGGTGGTCTGATATGGTCATTTGAGACTCGTATGGCTCGATTTCTGCATCCATATTCAACTCTGTTCCATTGAATTTTGGAGCTTCTTCGGTGTTCTCTGGTTGCACCTCCTTCAGGGTTTTTGTGTCCTGGTTCGGCTGCTTCTGTACCTATGTCGGTATACCTATACTCATGCCCTCTGGTGTTGGTTGTTGGATTTCTTCCACTATCGGTGTAGGGTTCACCGGTGTTTTTTCTGGAGATGGGATTTCATCAAAATTGACAACTTTCGACAGCTGATTTTCACCTTCTTCCGCCTGTACTTGTGACATGGTCTGAACTCTGGTTTTCCTGGCAGTCTGGCTTTCTTATACTTGCATGGGTGGTGCCATGGCAGTGAATGTCAAACTTTTTTTGATTTCTAATGGTCTCTATGATCTCTATGAATTCACTATGTTCTTTTTAGCCTTTATCGCTCTTAGTCTGTTCTCTTTTCGCAAATAGACTATTCGCTTCCGCGTCCGTGTGTTGTGTGGGTTTCCCATGAAGCTTGTCGAGGACGCTTCTTTAATTATGGGGTTAATGCACCTTAACTACGGGTTCAATGCACCTTCAACAGTTTTGTACTTGCCATTACTTTGCCTTGTCGTCTCCAGCCGGCGCGATTAATGTGGTGTCCCATCGGTCATTGCATTCCTTTAATTCCAACTAGTGCTTTCATGTCGTTATTCTTTTGCCGACTTTCCTTTTCCCTCTTATTTCCCTTTGTATGTGACCATTGTCCTTCTCCTCACCGGTTTTATGTCCCTAATTGTGCATGCTATTTCTTTTTCCAGTGCACTGTGCCCCTTTTGGTTCTTTTTCAATATACTATTTTTGTTTTTTTTACTCCACGGTTGGTGGTCGGCTATCCTTGTATAGCTTCAGTCGGATCCCATTGATAATCCCTCTAATTCCTGTGCTTGATAAGTATCTTAACTGTACAACTCCTCCATCTGTGACAGATTTTACCTCGTACGGTCCTAGTCAATGCATTCTGAGATTTCCTGGGTGTTGAAATAATTTTCTCTCATACATTAGTATGAGATCTCCTTCCTTGAAAGTTTTCTTCTTTATGTGTCTATCATGCTAGGCTTTGTCCCTTGCGTTCTGAACTTGTTGGTAGAATCCTTCTAGGATCCTCTCTTCTTCCATGGTCATTAACTGATTCAGTCTCTCCTGTACTGTGCCTCATTCTATCATTTGTGTACTTGCTGCTACGCGTAAGCTTGGTACTAAAAACTCTAATGGCACCACTGCTTCTTGGCCATAAACTAGTTTAAATGGCGTGTTCCCTGTCAACCTTTTGCATGTAGTCATGTAGGCCCATAATATTGCTGGTACTTTGAGGTCCCAGCCATCCCTATTGACGTTACAGATCATTTTCAGCTCGTTCTCTAGGATTTTGTTAAATGCTTCTACTATGACATTTGCTTGTGGGTGATATGGTGTGCTCTTCTGATGATGGACTTCAAAGTCTTTAGTCATAGCGCTGATGGTGTTGTTTATGAAGTGTGTGCCTTGGTCGCTCATCAAAACCCTTGGGCACCCAAATCTAGTGATCAGTTGCTCAAATAAGAAGTGCGCTGATGTTTCTACGCTGCAATCCTTCACTGGTGTGGTTTTTGCCCATCTTTTTAGATATTTCGTCACAGTGATAATGTACCTTGCTCCAGTTCTTTTTGCTGGTGGGTTGATTAGTCCCACAAAGTCTATTTCCCACTTATTGAATGCATGGAGTGTTACCTATGGTCGTAATGGCATCTTGTCCCTTTTTTTGGGTTTGCCTACCCTTTGACAGACATAGCATCTTTGACAGTACTCCTTCGAGTCATTGTGAATCGTTGGCCACCATAGTCCTGTGCGCAATACCTTCTGCACGGTATCTTTAACTGCATAATTTCTTCCTACTATTCCTTCAAGAGCTTCTGCTTAGAATCTTGGCCTTTCATGATGTAACATGTACCTGCACAAGATGTTATATGCACCCATTTTGTATAGGTGTCCTGCAATCAGTTGATAGTCGGTAGCTCAGACTACCAGGTTTTTCTTCTACGCAGTGTTATACTCTTGAGGCACAATACCTGTGCTCAAGTACTGAATGATATCTACGAAGTATTCATCAACGATCTTGACTGAGAATAGATGTGCATCTCGAAAGTTGTCATCTAAATTCATGGGTTCTTCTCCATTTGTGACCCTTGATAGGTGGTCAGGTCCTGCATTCAATTTTCCTGGTTTCACGATTACTTCAAAGTAAAATTCTTGAAACAATAGTAACCACCGACAGATTGTCCCCCCCAACGTGGCTTGTTGACTAGATATTTCAGGGCCGAGTGATCTGAGAACATATTAAAGTGTTTCCCCAATAAGTAATGTTTGAACTTTTGCAGTGCATAGACCATAGCTAAGCCTTCTCATTTCATCGTGTTATAGTTATGTTCTGAGTCTGATAGCTTCCTGCTCGCAAATGCTATCGGGTGATCCAAGTCCCCCGCTCCTAGCTACACCAAGATAGCTCCAAGTGCTATGGTTAATGCGTGTACATGGACGTGGAATGACTTCTCCCAATATGGAAAGACTAATATTGGTGCGGTGACGATATTTTCCTTTAGGGTATCCAAACCATGTTGACACTCATCATTCCACTAAAACTTTGTGTCCTTTCTTAGAAGCTTTTCCATTGGTGCAGTAATCTGTGCATACCCCTTGATAAACTCCCTGTAATATCTTGTGTGTCCCAACTTCTCTCTAAGTTGAAAGACTGTTTTTGGTGTTGGTAAGTTAACAATTACTGCAATATTTGCAGGATCTACGAGTAAACCTTTTTTGCATACTATATGGCCCAATAGTATCCCAAACGGTGTTCCAAATATGCATTTCTTTATGTTAAGTGATATATGAAACTATTTGCATATTTATAACATTAGTCATAAGACTTCTACATGGTCTTTCAACAAGGTGTAGACTATCCAATCATCTAGGTATACTTCGAGAAACTGGTGGATGAATTCCTTAAACGCAGCAATGACTACTCTGGAAAATATTGTTGGTGCATTCTTCATTACAAACGACATGAATGTGTACTGAAACGATCCCCATACTATCGCGAACGTAGTCTTGTATCTGTCTTATTTTGTTATCTTGATCTAATGGTAGCCTGAGAATCCATCAGTGAATGTGTAGGTTTCGTGTTCGCCTACGTTTTCTAACACTTCATCCATGAAAGGTGTAAGGAATGGGTTGTGTAGGCATGCATCATTCAAATTCCTCAAGTTGACACATATTCTTATCCCTCGTTGTTTCTTGTCTTGTAATACCATCGGGCTTATCCATTTTGATTCTTCGACCGGTTCTATGATGCTGGCTTCGAGCATCCTGTCGATATCAACTTTGACTTTCTGCTTATATATTGGTTTCAGTCTATATGGTTGTTGTCTGATCGATCTTGCTTCAGGTCTGAGTGGTATCTTCATTTATCCTAATTCTTCAACTATACCCTTCATCTCTGTAAATGTATTGGGAAACATGCCACTGTACTCACGCAACAACTCAATTATTCTTTCTACTATTTGTTCATCCTAGTAGTCTCCAATGCTGGCCATTTTGGGATGCTCGACTATCTCAATGTTGGATTTCTTTACTTTGATCGGCGTGGAAATGACTTCTGATTCTATGGGTGGACCTTCCACATCTCTTTCTCCTTTTGTTTCCTCAATTTGAATATCTCGCAGATCGTCTTCATCCGGTGCTTCCTCTTATACATGGTAACATGAAAATAGTTCCTTGACTGTCTGTTTGTTCCATTGTTGGTTTTTTGTGATAAGTTCTATTTCCGATGCTTGGATGAATATCACTTCTCTTATCTTTTTAAGAGTGACATCTATGTTGGGGTTCTCATACTCAAATGAGAAAGTGACTGTAAAATTATGTTGCAATGTCATCCAGGTCATAGGTCCTTTGCATAGTTCCTGGTTCGGATACCAGTTTGTTGGTATGTCCTCTAGAGTGTGTATAAAATGATGAGGCCATTCCTCTGGGGGTGTCATTTTCCACAACGTTCTACACTTCTCCAAGTGTTCCACTGGTGCCCTTTATCCATCATACTTTTGCTGCTTGCTTTTTTTTTGTTCTGCATCGAACCTTATGTGCAGTAATCACTTACATTGAAACCAATCTATGATTGTCTCTTTGTGTGCGCCCCACCATCTTGCAGGTGTGGCCTTAAGTTCTATATCAAGTGCTAACAATCTCTGGTTCTCTAAGAATTTGTCTTCATACTATGCTAAGAATGTTTCCAAATTGTTTATTCTGTGAAAACTGGGTGATTCTCTGATTTCTATGCCTACCCATCTTACTGCGTGGTCTATTCTTGCACATATTCTCATGAATACTTCGTGTAGCCTTTGTTTCAAGTTCTCTAAACCGGCATCTGAGTCTATTTCACATGAGGTAATGCTCTACCAACTGAGTATCCCATCTGCAGTTGGGTTTACGTAATCCTCATCGCGCGTAGTTGTTCTGTACAACTGGTCGATTTCCTCCAAATCTAGGCAAGTAGGTTCTACAAACCTCTCCCCCTCTGACGGATCTAAGGGCGTGATGACCCTGTATTCTCCTGACTCAAATGTCATATTCCTGGTCTTCAATTTGATTATGGCCTAGTTGTCAAATGCCCAATCCAGATCTAGCAACGTTGGATAAGGTGTTGTGTCGTCCACTATTTCAATGACTTCAAAATCTGCTTTAGTGCTTACTCCATCTAGGTCTACTGTCACTCCTTTCAGTCTACCTATTGGTAGGACTCTGTGTTGGTTTTCCAGTTTCAATTGAACAAGAGAATAGCCTAATGTGGGCTCCCCCATGCACTGCCATGTCTTCTTTGGTAGTACATTAACTTCTGATTCTATATCCAGTATGATGTCTCCCATATTGAAATCTCCAATATTGGCATTTGGTCTAAATTCCCTACTTGTTCTTCTTCTTGTGTGTAGGTGATTGACTATTTTTTGTTCTAGTTTTCCTTCCATCTCGATGCCACATTTTTCTAGTATGTTTTGCAATATTTTCACAGATGATGGATCACTTAATACCTTTACACATGATTGAAAAAATCCTTTGATTGTACTTACTTGTCCCATGGAATGTATTTCGCTGGTATGATCCAATAACAAAGGCATTTCGTATTCTGGTCCTTCCTTACTTTGTTGCACAGTTGAATTCGTCACAATATCTTCCTTCTGGAATTCTTGTCGGTCTTGCTTAAATATCTCCTTTTCCTTCTGTGCATCGAACTGCTTCCTTGGTTCAGTGTTCTTTTTCACCCATTGATTTTGTGTTGGCTCATATCGAACGGTATCGTCCCCTATTTTAGCTCCTCCGCAAGTAACTATATTAATGTTTCATCCTTCATCCCTTGCTTCGGCGGAAATCCACTGAACATTTTGGTTGTTCTGGTTCCTCTTTTTCTGGATCTTTACTAGGAATGTCAAACATTCTTCTGTATCGTGTTCTGATGCGTGACAATACATACAAGTTGTTGGTGGAAGTGGACATTCTCTTGCATAATGTCCCAGTTGTTGACAATTGTGACACATTATTGGTCCTCTACCTCCTCTTGCTCAACCTCCACCTCTGTAGCCTGCTCTATCTCCTCTCGGTGCATTGTATTGAGGCACCTAATTATACGACGCAGTATTGTAATGAGGTTGTGCTACGTTGTACGATGGTTGCACGTTATTGTATGGTTGCGACGCACTATTATACTGTTGTTGTGCAGTGTTGTGTGGAGTTGGAACTGGGTTAAACTGTGGCGCGACTGGCCCCATCATCATTTCTACCTGCACTCTATATGCGTATGATGTCCTTTCTCACATCAACTCCATAGTTATGCAGTCTTTGTCATCATGGCCCACTGACTTGCAAAAGGTGCAGTATGAATTCTTTGGGACTGTCTGGTATTTCTGCATCATCGGGCAGTGATAGGGGTCGTGACCCAGTTTCTTATAGACTTCACACCATGGTCCTCCTTTGGATAAAAGGTTTATCATTCCTGTTACCATATACTGCGCGAATGTTGGACATTCCTTTTTGTGGTGTCCTTCCGTCCTGCATGTGGTACACCAAACAACTTCTCGTTTGTCTTTGCTCTTATTCTAGTTCAGTTGAAACGTTAAATTATTCAAGTCCTCCTTCAGCTCTTCAATAGATGGGTCCATTTGTTGGTATTGGTTTTCTTCCAGTTGTAAGGCTGCCTACAGAGCCTCTACCTGCGTCTGGAACTTTTGTTGTCGCAATGGATATTTTAAGTGTGGGAGCAATGAATTGACAAACAAGTGTTGATGCTGGATATCAGTCATGAGATATTTTAACTTTCCCTTTAGTTGTTTGAATATTTGGTCAATCTCCCATACATACTCTCCTAGTTTCTGTCGGATTTATATCATCTCATTCATGTATTGATCCTCTAAGCTCGGCTTCTGGAACTCATTTATTAGTAACTTCTTAATGTTTGTTAGTGTCCTTGTCGTTCCAGGTGCACTGTTTGTGTCTAAAATCATGTACCAGTCTAGTGCGCGGTTTCTTAGCGTAATCGCTAGATACGCAATTTTGGTATCTTCATTAGTGATTTGTTTTTCTTCCCAAATCTTCGCAAAAATGAACAAGTGTTTCTCAGGCTCTTCTGTTGCTTCTCCTCGAAATTTTGGTAACCTGATGGTGGGATCGTGTCCTTCCATTCTAAATGTACTTCCTACTGTCTGACTGCTTCTGAACTTCGGTTGTCTAAACGGTGGTGTTCTCTTTGGTGTATTAGTCACACATGGGTTTATGGGTTCCACACTGACATTGATATGGATATGATTGATGTCTTCTCTTCCCATTATTGGACCTCTCGTCTTCATCTCATATGTTGCATGCATGATTTCCTCAATCTGCTCCACAACCCAGAGATCCTCTACCTCTTCCTCATCACTCACCAAGCCTTCCCTCACGGCTACGTCTCTCTTCTTGGTATTCACCTTGTATTGGTAGGGTACTCCGCTACGCATCTTTCCATTTGTCACCATGATCTGCTTGATCTTGTCGATGTCCATCATGATTGGGTCCAAGGGTTCCTCCTTCTTTCCCTTATCCTTTCCTCCTTTTTATGTCAGTGCTTCCCTCCCTCCCCCATGTACGCAGGGAAGTTTAGCTGTCTGAATCAATTGTCATTACACCTTTGTTACACAGAAGTATCTTAATAGAAGTATACAACGATTGAATGTACCTTCCTCGATGTCCATGTAGAAACTCTTGCTCCGTTGCATTGTACGACTTCACTGTGTCGACTACAAACGTTGTTATAAAACCTGCCACATAACTGTCAAGCCAAAAATCTACTGCACAGGTGAACTTGTTGTTCACCTGTTGTAACTATTCAATCTGTACCGGGGTCCACTCTATCTGTCGAATCCAGTTCGTTGTGTGGTTATCCTTCAACCTTAGTATCCACTCTTGCAATAGATGTGGAAAATCACAGAAAAAGACTTCGTGTAAATCAATAAACACGTATTTCTCAAGATATTTGCAAGGTGTTAGTCTAGGGTTTCTATTTTCTTTCTGTGAAAACTATAGCTCCTTAGTTCTTAACAAAGTTTCAATATCTTCTTTTGTGGGATTCCAAGGTCTCAACAATCCCTTCTAATGGCTCATTGCTTTCTTCCCTAACCTTTTCTTGATTCGCCTCCAACAGATCTTCGACCTATCTCCTCTACTCAACCCTCTCTTGTTCCTACCAACAACAATAGAACCATTAATTGGTCACTATTCCTCTATTATGTCTGATTTTATTGACCCACGGTTCATGTTTGTTCGAATTTCCAACAAAGCCTCTAAAACTATCGGCCCTCCTGGTAAACCAGAAGGCAACACAAAACACAGAATGCGCTATGAAGTCTCATCCGAGATAGCTTTAATGGGTGGTTGTAAGACTCATGTGTTTACAGACTAGGATTGAGTGGGAGATAACTGATCTATATATTGAACTATTTATTATAACTTGTAAACACAGTGCATTGTTATCGACGAGTAAGCAGGAAATATAATAACTCATTCATTCAACATAATAATAATTGCTTCAGACAATAAAGATATGCAAGCATTCATCACATAACACGGATTTTATCGTGGTTCACCCCCTCCTGGGGCTACGTCGACAAAGATTTGGCTCTCATCTCTTTTATTATATTATTTCTGCATCTACAACGTTGCACACTTACAAATCTTCTCAGTAGGGTAAGATCTATATGAGGCGGACTAGATCGCACCAGGCTCCCCAACTTGTGATCTAACCCTCAAGATCTACCTTCCCTCATCCTCTCTAGCTCAAAAACTTATACAAAAATGAAACATACAACAAAATATCATGTATTGCATCAACTTCATGCCTAACTACAACAACAACAATAATCCAAACCGACAACCCACCCTTTATGATCCCTAAGTATCTATATTTATACATTTCGAGCTCTTCAGTCGTTTACAATACCTTACCAAAACCCTAACCCTACCATCGTTCGGTCTTCCTCCCATGCATACATGTTGTTCTTCCTTCCAGTTGTTTCTTTCCTCGTGTACACTTTCTTGCATGCACACATGCTGTGTTTCCTTCCAACTATTGCTTTCTTTCCCAAAATCGCCTTGCTTTTTAGCTTTGGCCTGCCTCCAAAAGGGGGGGAGATTGAGTGAGTGAGTAAGAGAGAGAGAGAGAGAGTTTGGGAGGGAGTGAGAAATGAGGAGAGATGAAGAGAGAGGGAGGGGGATAGA
>JZKD02S1617591.1:43108-68976 GCA_000966675.3 Picea glauca
TTTTTGGATGGTCAAGGAGATTAAGGATATTTGGGGATTGGCATGCCACCCTTGAACCCTTTCTTCCATGCCTACAATTCCACACTAAATTAATTCCTATGGAGACAAGTTGATGATTCATCGTGTGATGATGGTATGAGGGAAGGTTTATGAGAGACTATGTGTTCATTTTTTTTATCTTTTTTGGTGAAGGGCCATTGTCTTTGGTGTTATGGGAGGCCATATCTAGGTTATATAGGAGTGTGCATAAACATTTTAAGAGAGGGTTATCTTGTACATTTGTGTTCATATAATTTGTATTAAACATGTCGTTCATCTCACTCTTCTCTAGCTCTACATCCTCAAAAAATCCACCACTGTGATGCTTAGAGAGGGTCTAACCTTCACTGTGATGCTAGGTGGATTGATATTAATTATATGGAAACATGTGAAAATAACCTCCATCAATTCTAGAATTAAAAATTCTTTTACGTGCTCACAATAAAATAGTTCAACCGTATCATTTTTAAATAAGGAATGCTAAGTGAATTTATTAATAACATTGCACAAATAACCTAAAGAATGGACGAACTATACCAATCTCCTCAAACATAGTTCTATTGTTTTAAAAGACCAGGATGATGAATTAAAATGGTCATTGAATAAAACCTTGGGGGTGCTTACAACCAAGTATAGGCTAGGTTTGGGCACAAACAATAGAGAATAAATCTATGCCCTCTAGATCCTACTTAAGGTTGCATTGAACATGCAAGTTAACATGATATAGGTGTATGATGACTCCAAACTTTTGATGGACTGGGAAAATGGAAAAAGTAACATTTCTAACTTGGAGCCATGGCCTAATTTGGATATGATTATGGAAAAGAAAGTATTTTTTGAAGAGATGTCCTTTGTTGATATCTACCTAGAATTCAACCACAAAGTTGATCACTTCATTTTGGAGGAAGGTTTTTTGGTTATACATGAGATTAAAGAACATACTCCTACACATTTGATACACATACAACTATTTTGATGAATGAATTTTTGGTCGTGTTTTATTTTTTGTTTATGTAAAGTTAGAGATGGTTTGTCTCATGGTTTTGTCTTAGCATTGGTATGAAGCTTGAATTGTTTGTTTTACACAAACCTCGATAAGGATGATTGTAAAAGTCAAAGTTAAAAGGATAGATTGTAGTCTGACAATTTATAAAAGCGATGACTACTAACAATATAACTTTAAGGGATCCTCAATATGTATTTGGTTTCCACTTGAAATATCAATACAATGATTTTTTTCTTGAAAAAAAACACAAACATTACACAAATAACAATGTTGATTTATTATATAATCAAAAAATAATTATATCTTCCAAAATTAAAAATAATATGAAAATTTTACTTAAACATTAACATATTGAACTTTTTATTATTAAATAATTATATCTTAAAAATTAAAAAAAATTACATAATTTTTTTAATTACATTATCAAAATATCATTTTTTTTAAATGTTATTTTATATTATCAAAATATCATTTTCTTGAACACTATTTTGTATTATCAAATAATTAAAGAGATATTTATCCTACTAAATTTAACCTCTTTTTAACAATCTCATTCAAGTTGGACAAGGCACATAAAAAAATAGCAATTCTATTCAAGTTAGGTAAACTACATCCCAAAAACTGGTGAATGGATTAACATTCTATGACATCAACTTGAAAAACTAAAGACATCCCCATAAAATGGTGAACGGATTAACATTCCACGACATCAACTTTAAAAATTAAAGAATTGATCGAAATAGGATTACATTCCACGACATCAACTTTAAAAATTAAAGAATTGATCGAAATATTATTATAAATAATTTTTTTTATTGAAACTTTTAAGATACATATTAATTTTTTTGATCTTATCTAGATTTTGAATATGAGTTTTAAAAAAACCATAACTTTCACAGAGTAACTTTTGCCCATGTTGACAATACAATAATTTACTCGTGTACATATAACCATCGCCCTAATGAATATTTAGGGCCTCTTTTTTATTACTTAAATTTTTATAAACACAATTTAGATGTTGTGCATTATCTACAATATTTATTGAATTCCATAACACATTTTTGTGAAGGTTTTTATTTTAGTTTAATTGTAGTTTATAATTTTTATATTAATGTTTTTTTATATTTAAGAATATATGTTTCCTTCTTGAAGATTATAGGTTCAAATATAAAAAAAGTTAATACGTACCATTTTAGTAGTGAAATTGCTACTCTGAAAGGTATGCACCATTTTATCATTATTATCTTATTTTAATTATAGTTTCTAACTTTTATATTGGTGCTCCTTTATATTTAAGAACATATGTTTTCGTTTTGAAGGTTATAGATTCAAATGTATAAAAAAATAAAGTATGTACCATTTTAACAGTCAAATTACTACGCTGAAAATGATCCCTTTACCCTTAACACCTATATAACTGATAAATAAATATTTTTAATTAATTAACTAATAGGAATTAGTAGTTTGAACATATTGTGAACATATTATTTATTTAATTAATAAACTTCTTAGTTAACCTATAATATAATTAACTTTTTTTGTCACCATATAATGTGAACTCATGCTCGGTCATGTTATTTATTTTAAATAAATAAAACTTTTTCAAGGATTGTCGGGTTAAAGACAGAAATAACCCCGTGTTACTTGATTAATTTCTCGTTAATAATATCGGGAAGATACATATCAGAAAATAGAAAGGACCGGTAGTGGAATTAACCGTCAACTATCCATGTTGATTGGTGGTTGGCGTCTCTCCACACGCATAACGTTAACTTTTTTGACTATCTATAAGTTTTAGATTCTTATAAAAAATATTTAATTTTGAAATTTTGTAAATTTATCGGTTGAGATTGTTATTTTTAATGAATAAATAAGTTTATTTTTTGATTGGTGGTTGGCCTCTTTCCACATGTATACGGTTAATTTTTTTTTATTATAAGTTTTAGATTGTTATAAAAAATATTTAATTTTGAAATTTTGTATTATTGATTGGTTGAGATTATTATTTTTAATGAATAAATAAGTTTATTTTTAAATATTTTTTTTGATGTGTTTGAAATTATAATTTTTAATTATTATTTTTAATAAAAAAATTTGTTCCTTTAATATATAGCTTGATTGGGCCTAATGGTTAAGAATATGTATTTCCTCTTAAGAATTTACAAGTTTAAATCCCCAAATTTTAATGAAAAAATTAACAATCACACTTCTATTAACCATAAGAAACTAATACATAAACCAATTAAATTACGTCATAAATAACTTAATTAACTTTGAGCTGGATTAAAATACTCTTAAAAATGCTATTAAACATTTAATCGATTAAATCGATGGCATTTTGAGAAAAATGTCTACAAAATCGACGTTGAGATGGATTAAAATATTTTAAAAATGCAACAAATCTCAAATCGATGGCATTTTGAGAAAAATGTCTACAAAATCGACGTTGAGATGGATTAAAATATTTTAAAAATGCAACAAATCTTTTAATCGATTGAATCGATAGCATTTTAACAAAAATGTTTACAAAAATGACGATTTGTGAAAATAGAGAAATTGTTAAATAACCCAAAATTTGAACTTCAACTGAAGGAAAATGAAGGATCCCAGTATCATATTTTTTTCTTACAGGAAAATGAAGGCTCTGAATAAAGCTACATTCTCGGCGGTATCATGTTTTTTGCTTACAAAATAAGGCAAATTTTCTTCACAATATGTAATTACAGGACTTCCTCTAGAGTAGAGCTCACAGCTGGCTGGATTCATTAATGGCATAGATCATCGGAAACTACTATGCTAAAGAAGACTACTGTTCATCGCCGTGGCTGAAAATCCTAAATATCTAAGCTGAATTCGGTTAAAGAATCCAAGGCAGCTTTCAACAAGCTCTGCTTCATCACAAATCACACAGGACTTCACATTAATTCTTATTCACCGAAAATAATCCGTATCAACGCGAATTAACACGACAACAAAAAACTCAAAATACCTGCATAAATTCTAAATGAGAAGCAAACGAAAGGGAAAAATAACAAGAACAAGTCTTGGATAAGCTAAACAGTGTGAAAGAAGAGCAATACAACCGCAAAAGCCACAACCTGTAACACGACCTCAACTTCCGCCTCAAAGAAAACCCTAAGTCATCTAAAACGCCAATTTACGCGCAAAAAACAGAAGCTCGTACATAGAACTGGAACTTGAAACCTTGCAAAGAACAATGTAAAGGACAATGAAAGTTGAGAAAGACTAAACTTTACCTTAAAAGATGGATTTAGGACTTAAAATTCGCCCGTAAAAGCTTTAAATCATCAAATTTCATTTAAGCAATAAGCAACACCGGCAGAATCCCCGATTCAATCTCAATCGATTAGCAAAGCCTCATAATATGGGACAGTACTTTGAAACTACTGTATATGCAATTAGAATCCTGTCCAAACCTGGAATCCGTCCGACCATTAATGGATCGCAACTGTTGCAGAAAAAGTGACTGAACACATTGTGGTCGACTGAACAAAGAGGAACAAAGAGGACATATAGAGTGTTGGAAGTATTAATTTCTACCAACCACCACAGAGATTGAGACCTCTTCTCCACCAATATTCACCGTCTTTTGTGAATGCTCCAGAACTTTCTACCGACATTCACCGTCTTTCGTGAATGCTCCAGAACTTTCCACTGACATTCTAGTGATTTCGTGAAAGTTCCAGACCTTCCAGACTCTTCCAAACTGTCTATAAAAACATGACGATGTAAGCATATCATTCAGATTGAGCAACGCAATTTCTCTGTTTGTTATTTACTGTGTGTTATTTTGCTTCTACCCCCTTCATTTGGTATCAGAGCACAGGACTGAGCTCACTCCCTCACGGGAGGGCCCAGGATCCTGAGAGGAGTCGCCCAGCAGTGCAGAGTGTTGAGAAAGCTTCCACAGGGAGTTATAGAGCGCCTGAATTTTGTCCGCAAGGAAATACTGGAGGAGAAACCTGCACAGAGGAGAACGAAGGAAGCGTTGCTGAGGTCGAAAAATGTTTTTTAACAGTGAATCAAGTGCGTGAAGCTTACGCAGTATACGCGTAGTCATAGTGATCGTTAAGTCCGCGGTCTGCAGAATTTCCTTCAGGCACTCTGCGATTTCTTGCTTCGGAACCATCTTGGTTTCCCGATTTTCCGACTGTCAAAACTGCTAGAAATGAATCCTTCTCTTCCTGGATTCTACAAGTAAAACATGCATCTATTGCGATAGTTTTTGAGTTGTGTTCGTTGTTTGAAGGACACGGATTTTGGGGATTTGGAAGGGCGAAGGAGTCGAGAATGGAAAAACACGAAGAAAGAAAAGGAAACTGCTGTGGTAAAGATTTGGTTGGGCCGAGGCAATGAAGCCGCCGAGTTCTTTTTAAACTAGTGATTGGTGCGGCCTCTGTGCTAAGTGGCGTTGCTGTAAGCAAGGAAGTCAATGCCCAGAAGTTCTTTTAGAAGATTTTTAAGGAGGACCAAGAGCTGAGGCAACTCTATGAGTAGAACTGCAATTGTGGGGTATTCGAGTGCGTGGTTTGCGCCGCCATCGGTGCGAAGCTCGGGAAGAGGTTTCTGGAATGCGTGAGCTTGATCCAGCAAGCCATGAAGATTTTGAAGACCAAGAAGAAGGCTGACCATCGGGGTTATGGCCGTTCGATTTGCTGCCTGTTGGGGTGGAATGCAGAACGGTTGCCGAGCGACGAGAAGCCGATTGAAGTTCAGTCTCGAAGGTGCATTCCTCCTAGGGATGAAGAAGTTGATTCAAGTGACTGTTTTCCATATTTTGGTTAGGCGAGAACTTCATTATTGAAAGTGCTTGGAATGGTCATTGAGTCAAGTTGTAAAAGGTGAGAGTTAAGTTGTAAAAGGTGAGAAGGTCAAGGTCAAGTGCCTAGGTCATGTGTGATTTCAAATTGGAGTTGGAAGACTTCTTGCAGCGCTGTTTACATTTTTCATAGAGGCATACAAAGCCTATGCACTCAATTTTTCAGAAGTGGATAATATTTGGAATCTGTTGTGTTAAGACATGTATAGTGATAATAAGCAATGGGATTGTTCGGCATATTGAATGGGTTCATATGTAATGGGATTGTAATTTTTTGGGCATTTAGTAAAGAATGTTGAATTTTTGTACCTAAGATAAAATGATGCATATATGTTGTAGGGGGTGCATGATCGATAATACCCGACACCCTAGAGGTTTTGAGTTGTAAAGCTTAGTCATAGGCATAGGCAAGATATGTTCCCCATGAGGCTGTTGGTCCAAAGTTGTAAAGCTTAGCCATAGGAAAGGCAAGCTATATTCCCTAGGTGTTTAGTAAGCCCTGTTGAGACAGGCCTACATGGATTAGAGTGATCATGTAGCATGTATCCCTCTTAGGCATAAAGAGTGGATGTGGCATCAAGCTGTGGAATTAACCACTAGGTAGGTACGAGGGTGGCAGGTGTACTCGTATCTAAGTTTGATGGTGGTCGGAGAAGTTAGATCTTCGATTAAGGGGAGGAATGCGAGATTAAGTAATCTTAGAGTGTGAGTTGATTGGGACCAAGTTATGACTAAAGGAATCTAATGTATTGATGAACCATGTACACGAAAACTTCCTAGACAAATACCGACTATACCATGATTACATAAATAAGATATTTCATCTAAAAATTTTATTGTAGAAATCTACAAAAAAAGTTCAAAGTGGCCGTTAGAGACCACCTCTCCCTTTCTAACTTCTTCATAACAACAATAGTTAGTGTTCCCTGTGAGAGCCTTCTTAGAAATCTGATAATCTTCCACATTTAATTCTCTAAATATGTGTTGAAACTCAATAGAATCAAATTCTGCAATATAATCTCGGATTCTTTGCCCCCATTGTTGATGATCGATGTTCCTTAAATTCACCTTACCTACAACCTTGTTTATGATGAGTTGTGAATATCCAAAGACCTGTAAACTATCCAAATCCAACATTGATGCCATAGACAATCAAATCCATAGACCCATCAACTTTGCTTTAGTATTTGTACCATATTCTCCCCCCATCCAACCCCTATAAAATCTTGAATAATTAAGATTTATAACAAAACCTGCACCATATATTCCCTCTTGTGCAACGCCATCAAAATATCCTTTAATAAGGATTTCTGTCACTAGAAAATGATTAAGGATTCTGGCCACTTTCACACACGACTGTTTGTGGTATTCTTTGAAGTTGTTGACGATGTTATTAACACATAAATCCCACAGAAGAACCTTATTGTTGAACAATAAGTTGTTTCTAAATGTCCATACACCCCAACATACAAACCCTGAGAGAGCCTTTAGGGAGTTATTATGGCTTATCCAGTGTTGCAATTTGTTCTCCAATGACCACAAACCCCAACCAATTGTAAAATTCAGGAGACATTTCAAACTGTGCCAAATGTTCCTTATGAAAACACACTCTACAAAGAGACGTTCTATAGATTCTTCAACAAAATGACACAAATAACAATAACTAGGGCCCTGCCACCCTCTTTTATTCAATGTATCCCATCTCATAATTTTCCTATTTAGACATAACCACATAAAGCAATTGATCTTTGCAGGAATATTCCCCTTCCACAATTTCCCCATCCACCATTTCACCGGAGCATCAAAAAGAGAATTGTAGATCACATAATATAAATATTTTGCAGTAACATTATGTGTAGGGTGACCTGACCAAACCAGATAATCCTCTTCAGAATTTAATCTAATACCAGTCTTGTGAAGACCCTTAATAAAAGAATTCCAATATGTAATCCGAGAACCTTTCAACCCCAAGGTCTGAGCCGAGATCCAATCCGAAGACCTACTAGAAAAAATAGGAAGACATATGAAATGATCCAGAGTGGATAGGCCCGAGTACTTTTTTTATAATGTCATTGATATGGGAAAATTGTAATGTTCCTCCCCTCCAATGAAAGGATCAACTCCAACATAGATCGAACACTCATTGCCCACTTTCCATGAAAGAAAATTTTCGATCCAATGAAAATGTTTAAGGAACCCTCTTCATATGATGGATCTCGTTGCCTTTCTCTGACTTATATTTCTGATCCAATCCACCAGTGATCTTTTGTTCAAGTACTTTGTCTTGAGGATGTCTCCCTAGAGGCCACATCCACTTAAACCTTTCCAAATTGTCTTAAGGATGAGTGCAATATTAAAACAACTAAGGTGCTTAATACCCCAACCTCCCAAAGCCTTAGGTTTGGATATTGACTCCCATGAAGTGAGATGCATCTTGTTCCTATAATTTACAGTACCCGACCATAAGAAATTAAATATTTTTGCTCGAATAACCTTAAGAGTAGAAGTCGATACCACTACAAGTGAGAACCAGTACACATGGATACTATTTACAATAGAATTGATAAGAGTAAGTCTACCGCCAAGAGATAGCCACCTGTAGCACCACACAATAATTCTAAAATCAACCTTTTTAATGAGCCAAGTCCAGTCCGTGGCAGTATAATTGTTTGTCTTTAACTTGTATCCCAAATATTTTAAACCAATCTCCACATCAACAACAACAAAGGTAAAAATGTTATGAATATGATCTACCACCTCTCCACAGATACCATGGCACAAGAAAGAAGATTTGTATGTACTAACCTCCATTCCAGAAGAATCACAAAATGATTTGATTATTTAAGAGAGTTATAGCCATTCATGAATGCTTCCCTTCCCAAATATCAACACATCATCTACAAAAAGCATATGTGTAAGAAAATATATAGAACAAATCTCAATACCATCCAAATTCCCATCTCTTTTTTCTCTATTAATTATAAGACTCAATCCTTCAATCACCAAGAGAAAAAGGAGTGGGGATAGGGGAAAACCATATCGAATGCCTCTACCACCCTTAAAGAAACTAGTGGATTTTCCATTGACTAGAAAAAAGTAACAAGCAGTAGATACACAACCCATAATCCAGTTAGTTACCTCCAGAGGAAGTCTAATTTGTAACATAATTAATCTCAGAAAATTCCAGTTGACCTTGTCATATGATTTCATAAGGTCCATTTTAAGAATTAGGGCCTTCAAGTTTTTTGTTTTGATAGAGTGAATCCCCTCCCGTGCCAGGCCAATAGCTTCCATGATTTGATGATCCTTAAGAAACCCAAATTGTTCCTTACTTATATATCTAGCCAAGAAATGCTTGATTCTATTGGCAAGAATCTTTGTAATGATCTTATAAATAAGATTACAAAGGGAAATGGGTCTAAAATCCTTAAACGACAAAGCATTACCTATCTTCCGTATGAGAGCAATAAAGGTAGAATTTATAGAACCTGAAACTTTCCTGAGTCTTCTAGTCTCCTCCACCATCTCAACTAAGTCATTTCCAAGAATATCAAAAAAACCCAAAAAGAATTGCACCGACCATCCATCTGGACCAGGACTCTTAGATTTAGCAAAACTCTTAAGAACATATTCAACTTCTTCTAAAGTGATATCCGTACCAATACTCCTACCATATTCTTCTGAGAAAAAACTCAGAAACAATTGAACCACTTGAAGCTGAGAGCAGATGTTATCATTCCTAGGATCACTGAAGTGTCCCGAAAAATATTTATTTTCCTCTGTCTGCAAGTCCTGTGTAGAACTTACCCAAAAACCATTTTCTATAAGGACATCCCAAATAACATTTTGATTTCTCCTATAGTTTGCATAGCAATGAAAAATTTTGGTATTGTTGTCACCCTTTTGAATCCATAATGTATGACTCTTTAAACACCTAATAGCCTCTTCAATTTTCAAAATATCATTTTTTCAATCTTTCATAAAAAAAAGTCTATTTGACTCAAAGGAAGAGAACACACCATCAAGATTAACAACATAGATAGAATCAATTTCCTCTTCAATCTCATCCAATTCCAAGTGTAGAAGATTTTTTTTATTCCTCTCCCATTGAATAACCTTTGTCTTTAAGGAAGACAACTTTTTGACTAATCTAAAAATAAAAGACTCCTCAAAATTAAAGGCCTCCTCATTCCAATGTAATCTAACCAAATCCTTAAAATCGTGATCAGTTAGCCATACCTCATTAAATTTAAAGGGATATCTCAGGAAAGTATAATCCACCTCAAACTGAAAGCACACCAGAAAATGGTCTGAAATTTCTGATGAAACCACCCATGATCGATATTTGGACATCTTTCCTTCTAGATCTTCCGCTACTTAAAACATGTCCAGTATCTTGCCAATGCCATCAAATTCACTTCTTCCAATCCTCCAAGTAGGAGACAACTTCCATGTAATAATGTCTACCATATTATAATCCTTTATCAATTGACATAAATAGTCCACCATGTCATCAAGTCTAGCTCGTCTCCCCCAAATCTCATTAGAGTTCACAGTGAAATTTAAGTCCCCACAAAAAATTTAACTGGATCAGAGAGGTGTCCATTTGATTGAACTTGATCCTAGAAACCCAATCTCTCAAAGAACAGAGCATAGCAATTGAGAATACAAATACTCTCCTTGAGACCCCTGAATCTCCCTTCCAACATCAAGCCTGCACAATATAAATAGGCTTTCAAATCAACAATTAACGGGTTCCAGACAACACATAAACCACTAGATAGACCCTGAGCACCAATGGCACAAACTTCCCACCCAGAAAAATATTCAAGAAGACCTCACAAGATTTTACATCATCACACATGGTTTCCTAGATAAGAACTACATCCATTCGTAGCTTCATAAACAATCTCTTGAGGGCTAGCATCTTGGGAGCACCCCCCACTCCCCTAATATTGTAACAAAAACATCTCATGAGCACACTCCCAAATGGGGCTTACATGCTCTAAGAGCCCCCAGATTAGAATCCGAAGGAAGAGGAGTGGGAGAAAGATTCCTCAATCTATCATATCATTGTATGTAAACAAAATCCCGAGTAACCCTCTCAGAATCCAAAGTACTCGCCTTAACCTCAACAACCCCCTTTTTCTTTTTTCACACACTCACATTTTGATATCGAATAGAGTGAATGAGCTCTATCCCTTCTTTCGTCGTCTGCTTATCAGAGAAGATGGTGAGAGGCATAAGATCACATACAATGGCAGAAGAGGTCGAATAAGTAGGATCATGGTTACAAAACTTGCCAACATCTACACAGGGTTCTGGACAATTCAATCCCAGAATCCCATCCAGGCCCAGATCGATAGGACTTACCATACCAACAGAGAGAGTATCCCCACCCTAACCACCAACCTGAGAAGAAGAGATAGGAAAAGGATATGCCACGGGATCCACATCCCTAATTCCATCATGCACATGTTCCTTTTCAAATAAATGAATCAATTCCAAATCCTGTTGAGACACCTGACTAGACAAAGGAGAGGAATGAGAAAACGTCTTACTCGAGGAAAAGTCCTGTGCAGAGGAAAACATTCCATCCTCCGAAAGGTCAAAACCTTGGACCACAAATTTCTCCAAAACTTCCTTACCCAAAAACTCTGAGGCTGAGGAAGGACCATTTATCATAAATGTGTGGCCCCACAAGCAAAGATTTATCAGCAAGAGTCTGAAGATACCCCTTCCCCCAAAAAGACTTCTCCAAACCGGAATCTTCAACATTCACACTCAGGCAAGAGAACCTAAGGTGACAAGTTCCTCGACAAAGGTGACATCGAAATGGAATACCCTGGTAATCCAATTTGGTGTGAAGTCGCAACCCTCACGGTTCCAACCTGCTCTCCACCAGGACCTTCTCACTCTCGGCCTGAAGAACAAAAGTGCTCTTCCAACTCCTTTCGGGATTTCTCGTCACCCACAGGACTCTCTTCGGCGATGGCCACTTCGCAAATCGGGAAATCGGCGTTCGCGCTATTGCGAACCCTGGGCACACAATTCACCTGCCACTCGAAATCCCGAACCCTGATAGTCAACGGTCAACTACTCGGGATATCGCCACTCGCGAGGCTAACGGCTTGAGTTCCCAAACCCCGATTACCGAGGTGTCGATCCCCGATTAAACGCCACCTGGACTCCACTCACTCCCGGGGCCCCACGATGCCACATCACCTCAAGATTTCACGGATCGCGGATCCACGATGCAAAGTTTCCCTACTGCTGGAAACCCCGAATGCCGAAACCCCAATGCTCCGGATTCATGCCACCTGTCCCTCCGACAATCGACGGTTCCCTCAGAAACGGGAAATCGCTACTCGTGATTTCGACGTGCATGCAACGCTTGCACTCGCCAACCCCGATATGCCGATATGTGATGGTGTTGGTCCTTGCCTCTTGCGACAACGGATTTAAACCCCGCGCAACTTATCCACGATCCAATGATCGTCGGGATTTCGCAAAACTCCACAGGGATTTCAAGTCGTCGATTCTCTTCCTCTTGAGGAATTCTTCTGTTCCAAAGCTTTTCCCGTTCGAAGCTTCTCCTAGGTCTGTTCCCACGATACTTGCAAGGAACTATCCCTCCTGAGCTTTGTTCCTCTGACTCCTTCAGAGACCTCTCACGCACTTCCTGTGCTCGACTTCCAACAACTCTCAAAGTGTTGAAGTCGTCTAGACCCTGTGCAATCCTTCCAACAGCAGTCCAGTCCTCCTCCTCTCAGACTTGTCTCTGAGATCTCAATCCGACCTGCACTTCACCTGCACGGTTCGAATAACCAACACAATTCCGGTAGAAGGGAATAAAAGTTTAACTGTAGAGTCCCCTCAACGCACTCTATGCGCAGGAATTCAACTGCACTCTATGCAGGAATCTCCTGACTCAGACAGAGGGACAATTGAAACTCATTCACCTCTTTCTCCCACTGATGGAGAATACGATGCCACTAGCAGTCTGCCAACTCAAGCAACCTATTGCTGAGTACTCTGGGTATTCAGTAACCCAGTGAAAGCTCCCTTAGTGAATGCTTCCTTCAGATGAAAGAACCCAAAGAGTTCCTTCTTCCTGTGCTATCTGCACAATTCCTCAACGCCCTCCTGGCGGAGTACCTCTTCCAACTTACACTCAACAACTATGTTTTCTCTGTGCATTCACGCACCTGCTCGATGCCCACCTGGTAGAGCCTTCCAGAATCCTCAGCAATTCTGTTCCTTCAGAACTCACAGCCGAGTTCCTTCCTTACACACACTCAATACCCTCTTGGTAGAACTCTTTCAGAACTACTCAGATGTTCCGTTCACAACAGTTTCTCAGCTACACTGTCTTGACTATTGAGGTGTTCAGTAACCCCAAAAGTCCTTCTCCTGTGTGAGTTGTTGCTTCCAGGTTGGTGCTTACAGCATGTATTTGTCTGACTCCCTCGAGTTCAGAAGTGCCTCCTCAGTGCACTGGTATTTCAGAGTCTCAATACTCTGTCACGCCCTCATGGTATGAGACCTCAAAGACCTCTCAAACCTGAAATCAACCACACTCCCTGCAATTGCATAATAAATATACACAAAATACAGCATATAATGAACACATACACAGACATGCATATAATAACATAATAGTGCAGGAAAAACTGCTCTGTATTAATACTGGAAAATGCCTTAATATTTTACAAGGTGTTCCTCGAGCTCTCTCCCTCGGCTCCTTTCTGTTCTATCCAACTCTCCCTCAAAATGAGATAAAAATCTCCTTTTCAATGAGGCGGCTCAATCGAGCACTTCCCTCCAGGATTAACCTACTCTAATTAATTTTCCATCAATGGCTGTCTAGTCTGCTATCCAGAACTAGATTCTCAGCCGATCTATAATAATTGCCTATCTTATCTACAGCCTGCGCAAAGTCATGGCATTCATGGCTCACCAGCCTAAAACATTAAATTACATTCATTACAACTCAAAAATGAGGTTGCGCCTCCCGTCAGCTCCAAATAAGTGCACGCTGATGTGGCTGGCTGGCTGGCTGGCTGGCATGGAGAGATGCTCCTGCATCATACTCCACAGCTGCAAAAATCATGAGCTCCTGCTCATGAGCTTCCCTTGTAGTCGTTGGAATCCACCTAGGTCCCAGACAAGTCTTTGGAGCTTTTCCTCTGCTCCATGTTGCTGCTGTTGCCTCTGATGTGCTACTGCTGCTGCCTTCTTTCTTCTACCCAGCTTTTCTTCGCTGGTAGTCTGCGCTGATCTCAACATCAGCCTTCTGATGTCCTCTATCTCTCGGTCTAGCTGCTCCAGTGGCTGGCTTTGTTCCTGCAGTCTCCTCAGCTGCAAAAGATTTTGGCCAATGGACAGATCATCATGATCTCCCATACCACCTTCTTCATTTTCATCTGTGGCCCTCAATTTCCACTTTATTGCATTCTTCAGTTCTGCAGTTCCCTCTTGACCGACCTGCCGCTCAGCCATCTCCTCTGACAGCTCAAATTCTATCAGTTCTACTGCCGACTCCGGATTATTCAACCAATCCTCCAGCATCTCCAGCTCCATCTCCCATGGAGTAATAAATCTTCCTGCCTGCTTCTCGGCTTCTTCTTCTGCTGCTAGCTTCAATGCTACAGCACCCTCAGCTTGCTGGCTGAATCTGTTGAGTTGTTCCTCAGAACACTCACTTTCTGCTTCTGTTGTTAGCTTCAGTGCTACAGCTTCTTGGTTTTCAGCTCCCAGGCTGAATGCGTTGAGACATTCCTCAGAATGCTCGCTCTCTCCTTCTGCTTGGTCAGCTTCTAAAGCCTGCTCCAATTTCTTTTCTTCTTCTCAGGCAGTCTTCACTATCTGCATCGATTCTTCTTGGACAGTCACAGCTAACTCTTCCCTTGCTGTTGTTGCTATACCTGCAACACAAATTTTTGTCCCTTCCTGGGCAAATGGTAGGAATACCTTGATTCCCCCAACCAGTATTTGGCTCTCCAAATTCCCTGTGGTCAGTTGCACTTGTTGATCCCAATCAACTCCTGAGCTCACTTGCCCATTCCCGCAGTTCGGAATGCTCCCGCTGCCTTCCTGACAGATTCTGAGATCCATCGATCCCCCCTGCATTAGCACCCATCTCTAAAATAAATTCCCCATGAGACCTTCAGATGGTCTCAATTGTTCGCCTCTGCCCACCTGGCAGTTTACCATGCTTCCGCTGCCCTCTTGGCAGTTTTCGAGATCTTCCTCTGACCTCCTTTCATTGCCCAGCTGGAAATTTGAAATTCCCTGGTTGTCCTCACGACAGTCGTTGAGATCCTCAACTGATCCCACTTCATTTCCCTCCTGGAAAACTGGAATTCCTTCTTTTTTGCGCAACCGGCAGTACTTGAAACCATCAGTTGATTCCAACTTATCCCAATCATCATCATCATCATCATCAAGACCTTTCCCAGTCTCTGGCCAACAGTAACAAATCATTTCTTCTTCTGTGGCCCTGAGGTCCTCAACATACCTCACCCATCTTCCCAACAGCCTCTGCTGCCTTCTAACCATCAGCTCCCTGACTGGCCATTTCACTTTTGGCTCCCTCATGGGCCATTCACGTACCCATCTCGGCCTTTTGCTTTGCTGCATCTTTATTTCGAGCTCCTCCATCCCTCGCTTGATGTCAGCGAGCTCTTCATCCATCTCTGCTACGCTCATCAGCTTCGGGCTCTTCCTTTCAGCACGCTTATGGCCTTCAGTAGCCATGTTGTTGGTTCCATCTGCCTCCCTGACAGATCTGCTGCTGTCACTCCACATCTCCTGAGTTCTCGGCTTCATCTTCCCACGACCCTACTGACTGTCTTATCGGTTGTTGCCTACCTACAAACGATTCCTCACAGAGTTCTCAGCAACCCTGTCTTCTTCCAGCTCTGATACCACTTGGTGCGAAGTCGCAACCCTCACGGTTCCAACCTGCTCTCCACCAAGACCTTCTCACTCTCGGCCCGAAGAACAACAGTGCTCTTCCAACTCCTTTCGGGAGTTCTCGTCACCCACAGGACTCTCTTCAGCGATGGCCACTTCACAAATCGGGAAATTGGCGTTCGCGCTATCGCGAACCCTGGGCACACAATTCACCTGCCACTCGAAATCCCGAACCCCGATAGTCAACGGTCAACTACTCGGGATATCGCCACTCGCGAGGCTAACGGCTTGAGTTCCCAAACCCCGATTACCGAGGTGTCGATCCCCGATTAAACGCCACCTGGGCTCCACTCACTCCCGGGGCCCCACGATGCCACGTCACCTCGGGATTTCGTGGATCGCGGATCCACGATGCAAAGTTTCCCTACTGCTGGAAACCCCGAATGCCGAAACCCCGATGCTCCGGATTCGTGCCACCTGTCCCTCCGACAATCGACGGTTCCCTCAGAAACGGGAAATCGCTTCTCGCGATTTCGACGTGCATGCAACGCTTGCACTCACCAACCCCGATATGCCGATATGTGATGGTGTTGGTCCTTGCCTCCTGCGACAATGGATTTAAACCCCGCACAACTTATCCATGATCCAATGATCGTCGGGATTTCGCAAAACTCCACAGGGATTTCAAGTCGTCGATTCTCTTCCTCTTGAGGAATTCTTCTGTTCCAAAGCTTTTCCCGTTCGAAGCTTCTCCTGGCTCTGTTCCCACGATACTTGCAAGGAACTATCCCTCCTGATCTTTGTTCCTCTGACTCCTTCAGAGACCTCTCACGCACTTCCTGTGCTCGACTTCCAACAGCTCTCAAAGTGTTGAAGTCGTCTAGACCCTGTGCAATCCTGCCAACAGCAGTCCAGTCCTCCTTCTCTCAGACTTGTCTCTGAGATCTCAATCCGACCTGCACTTCACCTGCACAGTTCGAATAACCAACACAATTCCGGTAGAAGGGAATAAAAGTTTAACTGTAGAGTCCCCTCAACGCACTCTATGCGGAGGAATTCAACTGCACTCTATGCAGGAATCTCCTGACTCGGACAGAGGGACAATTGAAACTCATTCACCTCTTTCTCCCACTGATGGAGAATACGATGCCACTAGCAGTCTTCCAACTCATGCAACCTATTGCTGAGTACTCTGGGTATTCAGTAACCCAGTGAAAGCTCCCTCAGTGGATGCTTCCTTCAGATGAAAGAACCCAAAGAGTTCCTTCTTCCTGTGCTATCTGCACAATTCCTCAACGCCCTCCTGGCGGAGTACCTCTTCCAACTTACACTCAACAACTATGTTTTCTCTGTGCATTCACGCACCTGCTCGATGCCCACCTGGCAGAGCCTTCCAGAATCCTCAGCAATTCTGTTGCTTCAGAACTCACAGCCGAGTTCCTTCCTTACACACACTCAATACCCTCTTGGTAGAACTCTTTCAGAACTACTCATATGTTCCGTTCACAACAGTGTCTCAGCTACACTGTCTTGACTATTGAGGTGTTCAGTAACCCCAAAAGTCCTTCTCCTGTGTGAGTTGTTTCTTCCAGGTTGGTGCTTACAACACGTCTTTGTCTGACTCCCTCGAGTTCAGAAGTGCCTCCTCAGTGCACTGGTATTTCAGAGTCTCAATACTCTGTCACGCCCTCATGGCATGAGACCTCAAAGACCTCTCGAACCTGAAATCAACCACACTCCCTGCAATTGCATAATAAATATACACAAAATACAGCATATAATGAACACATACACATACATGCATATAATAACAGAATAGTGCAGGAAAAACTGCTCTGTATTAATACTGGCAAATGCCTTAATATTTTACAAGGTGTTCCTCGAGCTCTCTCCCTCGGCTCCTTTCTGTTCTATCCAACTCTCCCTCAAAATGAGATAAAAATCTCCTTTTCAATGAGGCTGCTCAATCGAGCGCTTCCCTCCAGGATTAACCTACTCTAATTAATTTTCCATCAATGGATGTCTAGTCTGCTATCCAGAACTAGATTCTCAGCCGATCTATAATAATTGCCTATCTTATCTACAGCCTGCGCAAAGTCATGGAATTCATGGCTCACCAGCCTAAAACATTAAATTACATTCATTACAACTCAAAAATGAGGCTGCGCCTCCCGTCAGCTCCAAATAAGTGCACGCTGATGTGGCTGGCTGGCTGGCATGGAGAGATGATCCTGCATCACAATTTCTACACATAAACATGGCTTCCCCAACATATATCAATCTCTTTCGACAACCCTCTTGCCACATGAAACTCCAGAAGAACCCTAGCCATCTTTCGGTTCAAAGAGAAAAGACTGTCCTTGTCCACTGAAATAAATCTTCCAATCGTGTTTGCTATATCGGCCAACACCTCTTTAGTCCACAAGTGTAAAGGAAGACCCAAGAGCAACAACCAAAGGTGTCTTTTCAAAATGGGTTCACTGTGAGGATTAAACTCCAAATGCCATCGCTGCAGGACCAAATAAACCTTTCCAAGCATCCACGTTCGGTCAAAAAACCTTAAACAATCTGCCTCATTCAAAAATTGGAAATAGACCCAACCCTTCATCAAGGTAATAAACCTAGGACAGTAACCCAAAAATGGTTTCCAGACCTCCGAAATCCAACTGGCAACCTCTCCCCTGGTAGGTGAGATATACTCAAATCGACCCACTAAATCCCTTTTAGTGAGTGCTTCCACCTTGTCCAAACCCACATCTTTCCCCAGAACCATAATTTTTTTTCCATATTTCACTTTGTAAGCCTTCTGTGAGCGCTTTCTATGCACATATTTCCCAACCAGGTTCTTCTTAACCCCAACCTTTGCAACAATTTGAAAAGAATTACTCTCTGGTGCTCATACACACACGAGTCTCCAGAATCCTTGGCCTACCAGTAGAGGAAGAACTCACAAACCCCTTCGATTGTTCACGAGACACCAGAACCCTCGTCTTACCAGCAAAGGAAGAGCTCACAAAACCTTTCGGTCGCTCGAGTGAGCAATCCAAACCCTCCAACAAATGGTGAAATTTTCTAGGCACAATACACGACCGAGATAGAGGTACAGATGGGACATCCTAAGACACATGGGAGTATTGTGTGCCCATACCCACAATACCTATCAAGTTGCAAGGTGTCAAACTTAAAGGGGACCATAGACCATTATTAAAATTACCATCCTCTACTCCCACACAATCAGTCATATCTCGAGCCCCGATCCTGTAAGGTAATCAATAGAATCCTGTGAAATCACTTGTCAACCTCAGTGAATGTTATTGGATAAATCGGTGAATGCGGACATAAACTAATCTCCCTAGATCCACCTAGATCTAGAACAAAACAAGACATGACATGACGCATTCCCTAAGTTGCTACCATTGAATTTACTACCAAAGAAGAAATGGATGACATACCTTTAGATATCGCTTCATTATATCTCTGTTGTCCCTACTTCGCTCCAGTGCTCTTGTGAAATCAGATCTGTAGTGACACAAACCAACCAAAGTGAAGCAACAATTGTAGATTCAATGGAAACCTAAATATGTGATCAAGGAGTAAAAGTGGAAGATACAACCAAATTGCCTTGATGTCGCAAGTTCCCTTTTGGTGGTCATTTTTTCCAACACACACATACACTTGCTTTGAATTTGTATGAAAATGGTCCACAAAAGCTTGATGGACAAATGGAGGCCTCAAGCATCAGTTGTAACATGATCCTTCACACAGTCTTCAGCCTATTCTTTCAGCAATTCTTTGCTCAATCTTTCTTAACCCTTTCCATGAGAAACCCATCATTATATAGGAGAAGGTGAAGTGGTTGAAAGGATGAGGATGATCCCACAAAATCAGAGAAGCCAGTAGGACCACAACCATACGGACGCCACCTCACATTCTAGAAGATTCTCCTTCTAGAAACTTCATGAACTTCTTCCTTTCCTTAGCTTCAAATGCCGTCGCACCCTACCTATGTAGCAGCCTATGGAAACCCCCTGAGCCAGGCATAGCGCAGCCTACGAAAATCAAGGATTTTTTCACTGTGTACCACTGTCAGCCTGCAACGTCATTCTAAAAATATTCCTTGTAGGGAAAGAACTCAGTCATTTTCCTCATGCAAAAGATTATTTTGAGAGCCTGAACACATGCTTGTATAGTCATCATCAGAGTGACGAAAATAATGTGTCACAGTGAACCTGTGAAAAACCCTAATCTAAAACCTTGCAAAACCGTGGCCATCCAAAAAAACCTCTAGTCTCACTCCTTATAAGAGTAGTCAACAAAAATCAACATCATTAAGATGCCAATCACACATATTTAAGAATAGTGGTTGATTTGCTTGTTTCACCATGATTATTATAAGATAAAAAAAAAATTTAACATTGTCTACTAACTCTAATAGCATATCAACGTTCATTAGCCCCAAGTTAAGTTGTTGGGCTAGTAGTTAGTATTAACACAAAATATGGTACTATTTGGTACCAAGTGCAACGATTGGTTCAATTTCGTGTGAGGATGGATCTGGCTATGGTGGCGAAGTCAGGGGCTTTTACATTTTTGAAGACAAAGATTTGATAAACTTTGTCCAAGTATCGTTAAATTTCAGTGGGATTTTTTGTTCACTGCCATGCTGTGTGTGGAAGGTTGTCCAATGACAGAAGATAGTGGTCTATACGGATACATGGAAACAACGATGGCAGGACGGGTTGGAGGGCGAAGTATCATGGAGAATTTGGAATACTGCAAGGTGAAAAGATTTGAAGCAACGGATTTTTAAAGTTTTGATGAGATTTCATGGTGAGAGTATATGCTTTGTCGTGACCTTAAAAATAGATTATTAGAAAAAGGTTGTTGGAAGAGCCCAGAACATACAATAGTATAAGAAGACATAGCAATGAACCCATTCACCTTTCAAGGCCATCAATTCCCAACTTAGCTTATCACCGATGAAACAATTTCATGGAGATAACATCATTAGAAAATTTAACTTTAATGGATGATTAAGATTATGTTAAATGTTAAGATGAGATAAAGGAGAATAGGATGGAATTTTTCTAGCAATTATCATTAGGCTCTGGTTATATAATTGTTAGTGAAACCATAATTTTTTTGTTATTTAGATTGTATTTTTTAATGTATAAATGGATTCATCTTCCAAACATTAAAACAATCAAATTATACAAATTCAACAACTCAAATCTACAATTTCAACAATTCCTAGTTAATTTTTTATTTTGAATAAAATTGATAAAATAAAATAAAATAAAAAATTCAAAACTACACCACTATAAAACTTTGTAATAACAGTCTAGAAAGATGTTATAAAATGAATGTTGACTGATCATTAACTAGCACAGGCGCGAGTTGGCGGATGAGAACGCCAATGAAATCCGTGGCAATCCGTGGTGAAAATGATGAGGAAAGATAGAAAATGAAACGCTTGGACAATTGAGGAAATCTAAATGGTAATTGAGGAAATCTAAATGGTAATTTGAAAGGCTAATCATTTAAACGTGGCAATCATATAGTGCTACAGTAATTTCTTAATATGATTAGGTAAATGTTAAAAAGTAAACAGGGTAACAGATGCATTCAGAAATACAAGGAAGTTATGAAGAGTAAATCACATTCATTGATTTGGGAGGACGACTAAGAATATGCCATTTAGATTAAACGCTGATTAATTGTGCTCATTGTCAATAGGTATACGCCTTTCGGCGTAATAAGTACTTTCTTATCTGAGAGTAAAATTCTCATTCCATCACTCTAAAGATATGTTTCTCTACGGGGAGGTTTCTCTTGCCTTTCGTCGCCTGTCCACAGCGAATCAGTAATTGCCACGTATGTATGTTTTTTCAATCAATCAACAAGTGCCAAGTGCATTCTTTGCTTTCATCGACCCACTTTTTCTTCGTCTACTCAAACTACGATGGTTAATGCGGGATAATACCTAATGTTTTATTCGAGAAGAGTGATGCAGGGTCAGATAAAGCTCTGGGGCATTTGTTCTAAGAATACGGTATGAGAATACAGAGAATCGAGCTCTGGGCAGTTGCAGTTTGATTGCTTTGAGGAGTTTTGTGGTAGCGAGGAGTTTTGTGAGTATTTTTAAGTGGGTGTCCGGTCTGGGTCGGTTTTCATGGCGGATTGAGGCAGCTGAATGTGGCCGAACCCTGGGTGGGGTTGGGGGATTCGATCCTGAGATCTAGATCTGGTGGGGCGCAGAAAACATTTCATTTTCAAACTCATAGGAAATATCCTTTGTTGTGAGGATTACTATCCGAACGAATACCTGGAGCCCGAGGCGAATGTTTCCACCGTTGAATAATTCGAGGCTATGTGCACAGCCAATTGCTCCTGCGTCGCAGTCTTCTTCCGCAACAGTTCGACATCATGTTATCTCGCAGACGACCCACTTTCCAGCCTGAAATCAACGCCAAACTAGACCTCAAGGTCCTCAATAACATACCTCAGAACATAACCTTGGCGTCTAACAATTTGTTGAGCGTCGGAAGCATAACCGGTATCACAGTGAGCTCGGTTGCTCCTGCTCTGTTCATTTTCCTGATAGTGATCTTGTTCATCCACCACAGGCGAAGGAGCCGAGAGAAGGAATCTGAGGCGGATGAAGAAGAGAAAAATCCAGATAAAATGGAGGAGGAAGCCTTCTTGAAGATGCTCCCAGGACTGCCGCAACAATCGGTTTATTCAATATTTGTAAGACATCCAAACCTGCTATATTCCCTGCAATTTTAGTGGTTTGACTTTGAGAATCGTTATAGTAAGAAGGAACAATAATCACAACCTTATTTACCAGACAACCGAGGTATTGTTGGGATATTTGTTTCACATTATGCAACACCATTGACTATATTTCCTTAGCCTGAAAAGTTTTATTTTCTCTTTTGAAGGAAACTTGGATGAGAGGCTTGTCGTTAGGTCTGTGTGCAATACAAAATGACCAAACACACTTATCACTTTGGATGTTAACCACAAAATCCATAGAGGGTTTTGTCCTGCCTCTTGAGTGCATAGACGACATCCATGGCGGTGACAGTCTTGCACCTTGTGTGCTTATGTAAGTGATCGACGTCTCTGATGACATTCTCCAGAAATATCTTCAATACTCCCCTGGTCTCTTCGTAGATGAGTCCGCTGATACGATTGACGACTCCTCTCTTGGAAAGACGTCTAATGGCAAGCTTGGTGATGCCCTGAATGTTATCCCTCAACACCTTCGTGTGTCTCTTCGCTCCTTTTCCCAAACCCTTGCCACCCTTGCCGCGACCAGACATTGTTGTTGTTTTTTTGTTTCTTCCTTCAATACCGAGGGCTCTCAAATCAAATTCACTCTCTGCAATTCGAACCCTACACGCCACGACAAACTCCCTCAACACGGTTCTCCATGCCACCAGGTCATCATTATTTCTTTACTGGTATTAAAGTCCGTATTCGCCGCTATGTCATCTTCTCCTGACTGTCGGATCTGTCTGCCAGAGATGGTGATCCGTGGGTGCCAAAGAAAGGAAGGATATGATCTGTTTCTCACTAATTTTATTTAGAAACTATGAAGGCTTTATAAGGGAAACAAAAACTCCACTCTGCATGTTAACTAGCACAGCTGCTAACTCTGGCCGAGAATGCGTGCCCCTAATATATTGAGAACATGTGTCTCCAATATAAAACGTTTGTGGTAATCCCTCTGTGGTAATATGAAATGTTTGGCTGCATTAGGTTGATAAATGGAACGTGGCAATTACATATCCTTACAGTAATTTTTTAATGTGATTAGGTAAATGTTAAAAATTAAACATGTTAACGGATGCCTTAAATGCAAAAAAGTTATGAACAATAAATCTGATCTATTGATTTTGGAGGACGACTACGAATATGCCAGCATCTTCAATACATAGCCATCAGATTAGGGTTTAAGGTTAAATAAGGTTAAAAGATCATTAGTTGTGCCCATTGTCAATAGATGTATGCCTTTCTGCGTAATTATCTATGAATAGGATTAAAGAAAATTAAGAGAGTAAAAATATAAATACTTTATTATTTTGACACATTTTTTTCTCATATATATTTTATTCAATATACAACTAGCATACCCTAACGCAAGGAAAGGAAACACCAAAAGAATACCCAGCATATTAGAAGAATTGGAAGTTTCCTCCACTCATGGGCCTTTTCCAAATTAGAGACCTTTTTTTAAAGCAACTGCTGGAAATGAAGTTTGTTTTACTTTTTTTACTCTTTTTCGATCATTTTTTTTTAATGAGTTTTGTCCAAAACTTTAGAAGGATGGATAGAACTGCAGAATTCAATGGTTGATATTACATTTAAGTGGTTGAGATTACATATTCCGAGTGTCTTGGAGGTTTTTAAGGGCGCTGAATCAATTTATGCACTCAAAAACACGATTTAAACAATTTATTGAGATTCCACCAATAATTGATTCGCAGGATTCTAGTGACAAACATATAACGCTTACACTCCACCGTAAAATTTGTTTTGCATGAAAGTTATTTGCAAATATCGTTTTTACAGGGTTGGTAGCGACTTGATTCTTAGCAGGTTGCCTGAAGAGGCATTCATTTTCTATGAAGTCAACCATGGAGGGAGAAGTCTGATTCTCTTGTTTGTTGGAGATGATATCAACTCTGTCTTGATTACCACACCAAATCCCCACATCAACTCTGTCTTGATCACAATGCCAAATACCCACACATGTAAGTGGGTTCAAGATCGATGTCGATAGCCTTACCACCACTGTCATTATGAGAAGAAGCCATGGATGGAAACAATGAATTAAGGGAAAAGAGGGAAATGCACAGCCAAAAAGACAAAACAAAGTGAGGAATTGTTATTTCATGAGAGAGACAAGATGTTCGAATGTAAGTTTTCTATCTCAAAGGAATTTTTAGTGCCTTCTCTTTGTTTTATTGGTCTCTTTCCCATTTGAGAGCGAGTTCCTGGATGATTCGAAAGAGGAGTGGGAGAGCTGCGAGGAGGATCTGACATTCCAGTACGGTATGTGATGTTGATATTTCATTTGAGAATAAGTTCTTGGTTAAATCGAAAGAGGAGTAAGGATACAGAGTGAAGATTTTTCTCACAGTAAGGACTTGACAAATGACAGGATTATCAGTGGGATTATGGAAGCTTTTCCACAGCTCTTGTTCTTCAAAACTAAATTTTCATCACCACTCATTACAACAGACACCACACCTTTACTTGTAGTGTCACTCTTTTAGACTAGGCGGCCCATCTCATTGACTAGCACGAAGTCTCATTGTAGAATCTAAAAACGGCCCACATTCTTAACAACCCCAAAAACCCCTGTTACCCACAATCAAACAATGAAAAACCTTGAAAGAGTGGAGGCAATTATTTATACATACATATGTATTGAGTTGCCTATCAAAGCTGGAGAAATTATTGTGCTTGATGTACTTGGGCAAAAATTCTTGTGGTCCTTCTCGATTCTCAGTGTTTTGTTAATGCATACTTCATAATACTTCTCCTCTTTCTGGACATAAATTTCAAACATGGTGCCTTGAACGACTTTTGCTCCATTTTTGGAATTCTTAGGTTATAATTGTGTTTCTATATATGTCAGTTAAATCTTCAATGATTGATGATTCAATTTTATATCTGGTTGGTTTGATTTTCACTAATTCCAGTATATTCTTAGTAGTACATGCCAAATGACTCCTCTATATAATTTTCCTCTTTTGGAGAGAGTGGCCATTGATGTGCATTTTAATTTTGGATTTATTATGTTGGAAAGTTGTTGTTGTTATATATGGTAAGTTGTGATCCTCTGAAATTCAATCTTACTAATATTGTTTTACAAAAAAACACATATTTAAATATCGATTTCACAAGCTCATATTTATGGAAGCCAACCACAATATGGGCTCATCATTAGATTGTTGAAATAACCTATAATATAAAATAAGGCACACTAAGTAGAATCACTAACAATAGAGGGGTAACTGATATAAGATCTTACAATGATACAATAACCTC
>JZKD02S1617591.1:74360-115087 GCA_000966675.3 Picea glauca
GAAAATAAAGAACATCAAAATTTGAAACATATTTTTTTGTAATTTTTAATGATAACTAATTGGTTCCTTTTTTCAGTTTTTAGTGCAACACTTTCTTCTGTATTTCTTTGTAATTGTGGATTCTACACTTTCAGGGATTTCTGAAGCCCTACACATCTTCCAGGTGGTCTCTCACCTAATCCAATTGACTTATTTTGTATGTTTTCATGTTAGCACATCTTCTTGTACTTCCAGGACTGTTTTGGGGCACTAAACAATGTTTTTTTGGCTCGCCACAATCAAACTATAGATGGATTTTGGCGATGTAATGCATAGTTATCAAAAATACCTTTCCAATAGGCTATCACGCACGTAAAACGAAGATCATATGCAAAAGTTACAACCTCGAGAAGTTAATGTACTAACTTACCCAAACGGGGCCCACATGAAATTTGGCGTTTCATCTCTTAGGATTAGGTTTTTGCATGTCTAGGGTTTTGGCATTCATGTTTATCATAAAAGGACCTTTAAAGCCTCATTGTAATCATCTTCTTGTGAATGAGCATAGCCGTCACATCTCTTCTCGGAGATAAAGCTGCCACCATTCTAGCGAGTCTTGCACTTTGTATTTTTACAGCCTCTTTACATTTCTTTGATTAATAGAAATCAAGTATTGTTGTATTTCCCTGTTTCTGGAAATTTTCATGAGTATTTCATTGTAATATCTCTTCTTTCATTTCATTCCAAAAATAATCCAGATAAGTGGCTTCAGAGCAGGCCGCTCTTGATCGTTTTTCAATGCATGTCCCCGATGAGGTCTGAGTATAGCCAATTGGGTCTCGAGTTTGTCTCTCTTGAGGACAATCACTCTCGCACACCCAAGAAAATCTCGATGGCAGCAGAAAAGAAAAATAGTGGAGCATAAGATTCTATTAATTTGTTGCTTGAGCAAGCTCTCACACGATAAAGGGACAAAATGATGGAGAATTTTGCACACATCCTTCAATTCTCGCTGATAGTAACAAACACATCTTCATCAAGCGACCATTTTGGAGGAACCTCTCCCTTCAAGGTACAAGTTAATTTTGAAATTCCCATATTTGAAGGTTAGATAGATGCGGATGCCCTAGAAAAATGGTTAAATCTATTAGAAGGTTATTTCTTTGTTCAAAAATTTTCCAACAATGAAAATATCACCTTCTTACTCCTCAAGGATCTCCCCCATGTCAAACATTGGTGGGAAACTTATTGGGAGAAAAGTTCCACAGAGAAATCTGGGATATATGGGGCCAAGCCCTTTTGGGATTTTTTTGTGGATGTGGTTAAAGAAGAATACTATCATGTTGATAACTATGAAGACCAGTACATGAGATGGACCACACTACAACAAGAGAAGAGTCAAACATTATCGGAGTTCACAAATACTTTCCATACCTTACACACCAAGCTAGGTATCAAAGACTTCGAGCGACATCTGTTTCTGAAATACCATGGGGCTCTGCATAGGTACATCTAAACCGAAATGGATTTCCTAAACATCTCATCATTGGGAGATGCCTATCGATATGTTGTCAAAATCGAGTTGAAATTTAGGCATCAAAACAAATGGAAATTCGGGTCTGCAAATATGCAACAACCAAAGCACGGTAAAGATGGCCTTAACCAACAACCTCTAGAAAACCAGTACAAGACACAAGACAAAAAGGGTAAAGTAAAGACGAAAAATGACACTGAGAAGTGGTGTGACTTCCACAAAATCCCCTGGCACAACACCGATGAATGTTTCTCGAAATAGTCATTGGTGGTCGAGGTCAAAGACACGGAGCCAAACTCTGATTCAGAATCCGATCCAAAAAATATTGAAAAAAGACAGATCATCGACGCAAACCCCACTGCTATTGTTGCGATCACAACAATTCAGCTAGAAGAACCAGTATATCCTGAAGAGAGGGAGCCTTTCTTCCATTCAGAAATGTGGATGAAGGGGACCCCATTTCATTTCATTGTTGATAATGACAACTAAAAGAACCTCATCTCAGCTAAGGTCGTCAAACATTTGGGGTTATTGACAACACCACACCTGCAACCATACAACATCATGTGGCTTCATCAGGGACGAGATCTTCGCATCAGTCAATAGTGTCAACTATCCTATGGCATCCATCCCTTCAAGAATGAGGCAGTGTGTGATATTGCCCCTCTTAATGTCTGTGATGTTGTTTTGGACCAACCATATATGTGGAAACCATATATGAGTCTAGACCCTGTAGTGTCATTATTACTTTGGGAGGTCAGCTTTATAGGATACCAAAGGTAGTTCTGGCTACTGCTCCACCAAAACAACACTGCAAGGTATAAATCTCTCATACTGCAAAATTCATCCTCTTCAAAGTTTATTCAAAGGATGCACAGAAGACCACTACAACCACTGCAGTCTCAACACCTTTTATCCAACAAAATGAGATTGTCGAAGATACAAAAGATAATTTTTCTTCACCTACAATGGTGCCTACACAATGCCCCATCCAACCCAGAGACAACAGGTTGGTGGAACAAATTCAACCCCTCCAACAACAGGTTTGTGACAGTCTTCCACAATCCAAGAAGCACAACTTATCCAACAAGGCACACAACTCACCAAGCGTCAGATTTAGAAAATGCTTTCCCCTCTTCCTTGGATACTCAGCGCAATAGAGACCATTACTTTCTAAGGGGGGAGGATTGATCTAGGTGGATATTGGTGGCCACCCACTTATTTCAATTGGCTCCTCTTTTCATTTTTTAGTGCAACACATTCTTCTGTACTTCTTTGTAATTGTGGGTTCTACACTTACGGGGCTCTCTGAATCCCTACACATCTTCTAGGTGGATATTCATGGCCTCCCACCAAATCCAACTAGCTTATTTTGTATGTTTTCATGTCAGGGCATCTTGTTGTACTTCCGAGGCCATTTTGGGGCACTAAACAATTTTTTTTGGCTCGCCACAGTCAAAGTGTAGGCGAAGTTAGAGTTTGACTGCGTAATTCTTAGTTCTCGAAAAGAACTTTAGAATGGGCTATCACACGCCTAAAATAGATATCGTATGCAAAATTTACGACCCCGGGAAGTTAACGTACTAACTTACCCAAATGGGGCCCGTATGAATTTTGGTGTTTCATCTCTTGGGGTTAGGTTTTTGGATGTATAGGGTTTTGACATTCATGTTTATCAGAAAAATGCCTTCAGAGCCTCATTGTAATCATGTTCTTGCGAATGACCGTAGTTGTCACATCTCTTTTCAGAAATAAAGATGCCACCATTCTAGCGAGCCTTGCACTCTTGATTTTTACAATCTCTTTACAATTCTTTCATTAATAGAAATGAAGTATTGTTGTATTTCCTTATTTCTGGAAATTTTCATGAGTATTTCATTGTAATATCTTTGCTTTCATTTCGTTCCAAAAATTAATTACATAAATTTTTTATAGGTTGTTAATATAAAATAAAATATTGTATTCTAAAATAAAATATTTAGTTTGCTTAGTTTATTTTGACTTTCTCATTCTATTTCACTTAAAAAAAAATATTTTTTCTTTGTAATTTTATTTTTGTCTTCCAAATATGTAACTATTTACATTTAAATAAGTAAAAAAGTATATTTTCTATTCTTCTTGTCCTAAAAATATACAACTATTTACATTAAGTCTAGGTACACCAAGTTGGTTTAAGCATTGTTTTCTCCAATACATGAGTTCTCATTTCAAAGTAGGTTTAATTTCAAATGTCCATTTTATATTTGATAAATTATACCAATTTAAATAGTTTGTAAAATTCTTTCATTATTATTTAAAGGCAATGTGATTCAAATTATTTTGAGAATTGGATGAAGACAAAAAAAATCTTTACATCACACTCCATTGCATGCTTAAAGTGTTGAATTACTGAGAGGGGGGGTGAATGAGTAATGAGCAATTATACAAATTATTAATCCTTTAAACCACAAAGTATATTATTTTACTTATTCAACCATGTTCATATGTTCATCATCAATATCTTATTGTATCATAAGCATTAACATTCATCAGTGCATAATAAACAATAAAAAACACATCCATACAATGCATAGTACACCAATATTTACGTGGAAACCCAATGCGGAATAAAACCACGTAATGTTTTTCTTATATGTCAAGAATGACATTCAAGGAAGCACCAACTTCCAATTCTCTAGCTACAACTGGAAGGAGGCTCCAACCCCCTAGTTTCTCAGGCTACAACATGAGGGAAGCTCAAACTTCTCAATTCTCTCGCTACAACCAGAAGGAGGATACAACCCCATATGTTCTCCGGCTACAACTAGCTATCATTGCCCCATCCAACTATCTCGAAATATAAGTAGAATGATGGAACCATAGCCACACTATCACTATCAGATATAGTGATGTAAACATGTACCAATCAACCTACACAAAACAACATGTACCATAAAACTTGTAATCAACCTGTACCAGTAACCTGTAAACAACCTGTACCAATAGCATGTGCCAACATGTACCATGCATCAACCTGTATCTCAACCTGTATCATAAACAAGTGCATCAACCATGCACCAAACCTGTACAAATAACCTGTCTAAACAACCTATCACAATAATTTGTCTCAACAATCTTATCAACCAAATCAAATCTACTCACCAAGATCAATCACCAAAACAACTCTCAACCATATGCACAATATCGCCAAGATGTGCATCAACCAAGCGTATCAAAACAACCCATAATCATCACTAATATCAATATGTGCTTCTAATAATATACTAAGACAAGTATGCTACATCATCCACAAACCATGTGTCAACAATACTACTAACAAGTGCCTCCAACCATGTACCAAGTATGTACTAATCATGAATCAACTACTCATAAACTATGGCTCATTAAGATGTATCAACATCATCAACTATACACCTCATGTATGTGCCAAATCATCAACTACTTGTCTCAACCATGTACCCAACATTTACCTCAACCATATACAAAATACATATACTAATATAACCATCAAAATTTCTCTATCAATACATCACACTATCCATAACCAAATACCATAAACCATTACATCAAACCATGTGCTACAACTTCATTGTTATACAACCTCTATTTGTAACATACCTCAACCAAAATCCCTCATCAATTTCATAATCCAAATCTGATTTGTAACTCTGTAACATACCTGGTGTATATGATCACATACCTGCAAACCTTGTTTAACTTTAACAACAAGAGACTAGCATTTTCATCAAACTATACTTTAGTCTCACATGACTAATTTTGGATTAGTCAACAACCATAACTTGCAATAATCATAAATACGTACCTATAATGAATAAAGATTTGAAAAATAATACACAATGTTCTTCAGTGTCTTTTCTGCAATTCCTCTAGGTTTCACTACTTGGAACCTCCCAGAAAATGATTTATAGAAAAAATGACACACCTTGCTGAATTCTAGCTTATTCTAGAGAACCAAATTGTAGAGAATGCCCCACAAGGAATATTTACTTTATGGATATGAAAATGGTACACATCATACTAAAGACTATACTGTAACCAATACATTTGGTTTTACTAAATTTGGATATGTTATGAAGAATTTATGACGTTTTTACCTGAAACACCTGTTTTAGACTAGTTTCGGGACTATCCACAAACCCTATTTTCCACAGAGTGTAACTCTCAAAATAAAATGATCCACAAGTTGAACTTTTTATCACAGTTGCTTGGATATGTTTTCTCAACGGACCCCAGATTTCGATATCTGAATCATTGTAGAAAAAACATTATTGCGAAAATGGTGAGATGACTTGTAAATAACATACTTTAGAAAGAATCATCAAAAGACTTTATCCTCCCTTGAATTTTGACCTTCTTTACTTCACCTTCCCTCTGAAATTCACCTTATATCTTCTTTGGTTACCTCAGTCACTTATAGATATTCAATATTCTCAATGGATACTAATGGGAGACCCTTTCTTTCTTATTTATACTCTCCAAGTAGTTTCCTCTATAAGTACCCACTTAACAACTTTATCCACTTAGCCACTTTGTCCAGTTAACCATTTTGTCCACTTAGCCACTTTGTCCACAAATAGTAAACTCTCCAATTCTAGTTGCAACTAATTTTTTTTTAATTGTTTTCTTGTTACAACCACTTTAACCCATGACTAACCACTTTGTCTGGTCAACTTATTCTAGGAGCTTCTAGAATAATTCGACTTCTTTGACCTTCTAGGATCTTCTAGATAACTCATGAGTGTTCTCCAATTTCATATGGCCATAACTCTCTAACCGTGAGGAGTTATGTGACGTTCCACATATAACCGGAAATGGCATGACATATACTATCCATATAGAATAATTGTACATGTAAATTCACTAATATTCATGCCTTTATACCTCAAACAGACTTGGGTCCTTTACCCATGCCTTTGTGCTACCGAAATTCGTTACCAGACTTCTCCAAGGGTTGACATCAATCTACAATATCACTCTCCAAGGGTTGACATCAATGATAACCAACAATCCAGACCAATTGTCCATCAACCTAAGCCAATTGTCTGACAATCTCCCCATTCGACATTGATGGAAACACTTAGTCATGATAACATTCATACTTATAATCTTCATCAATATTTCTATCTCTCCCCCTTTGACATCAATGGAAAATGGTATCTCCCTTTGGGGCTGCTCCCCTTGACTGAACTCTCCTTGGGGCTACTCCCCCTGTMTACATTCCTTTGATATTTCTCTGTGTTTCTAAACCTTTGATCACTCTCTCTCCCTTCATATGAGTAATATCTCCTCCTTTGACAAAGGGTATCACTCTGGTGTAACATTAAATTCATATCACTCATTCTTCCCTTGTGACAATCACTCCCTCTGGAAACATGCCTCTATGCTCTCTCTCCAAGCATCTAACTCTCTATCTTGCATTTTATGAATCTCTTCCCATGGAATCATACCTCTATTCTTACCTCTCTATCTGACAACTTATGTGAATGATATTTCTACCTATCTTTTTGGTTTTGTTTCTCTCTCTTGAATTATCTGCAATATGTGTAGAAAAAAATATAATTCTTCCTGTACATGTTGCCTTTTGGATTTATTGTCCATTGGTGCTTCCTTTTGTAATCGACAAACATATATGAAAAACATTCAAGAATAAGCATTCAAATATTCTTGTGTAATTATCATCCATCATGACAATGTTCCTTTGTCTCTAAACCACTCTCTGAACCAATCTATGAATCCATGCTCTCGTCCACTGTCATATATCTGTCTAAACCTGCTAAGTGTTCTTATGAATCCATCGTTTTCCATACTGTTTAAGACTCTGCTAAACAATTGTCCATAATGTTGACCCATCTATCACTATACTATCATGAAGTCTTCACTACTACAACTGATTAATCTATCATATTGTACTTTTGTTAACTGACTGCTCTGGATCTGTCTACTCAAACTCTGCAAGCTTCTCGAAGGATGGTTCTCTAGTCTTTCTTAGCTACCGCATAGACTCCCCCTATCTAATATTCATATTACCTGGGAGTCTCTAAGTTGGATGGCTTAGAACAATTCCTGCTCTGATGCAGAGTCATCATCATCTTCATCATGTCTATGAACTCTGACTTCATTTTTTTGTCTGTGGATTCATCTTTCACTACAATACCTAAAGGTACAATATCTTGAACCTATTCCTTATTTACATGTCCTCCTTTTCTTTCATTTTTTTCCAAACCTTTATGTATTTGACATCTTCATTTTTTTTTGTATATTTGTCTTCATCTCGTTTTATTGCCAATCTTGTGATCTCTGAGACCTGGTCTTTGTTCACATGTTCTTCTTGTTTTGTTATCCATACTTTCTTATATTTGATATTAGTGTTATCTTTCATGGAAGTATTGATCATGCTTCTACAATCACGAGCTATGTGTCCATAGTTATGACATTTGTAACATTCAATGTTACGTGGGGCCACATAAGCATTTCTTGTTTGAACATTTCTTCTATAATCCCTGCAATCTGAAACCTTATGTTCAAAGTTAGTACAATAAAAACAATGACCATAAAAGAAATTTACATACCTGGGAGTAAATGATCTTTTTTGTGGTGTAGTCATTCTGAATTTTACCTTGACCGATCATGATCATGATTGAAGCTTCTTTGTCGCTTGAACATGGATGGTCTTCTTGAAGATGTATATTTACTAGTTTTTTTAGATTATGGTTGACCATGATTCCTTCCTTTGAGTACTTCTGCATAACTCTTGCTCTTTTCTTCATTCTTCTCTACTACTGATGTAAACGTTTTTGTCTCTTCAATATTCTTGTTGAGCTTGATAACTTTGACTCTTAGTGTGACAAATTCTTCTTCAAGCTTCTCAACCTCTTCTTCTTTCTTCATTATCTGAGACTTCATGACCTCTTTTGTTCTCTTTGCTTCTTCAAGTTGGATTTTCAATGTCATTATTTCTTCTTTGAGTCTTCTCTTCTCTTGACCAAACTCTTCCTCAAGTTGGTTTAAGTCATCTCCTTGAGATGATCCGTCGGTATATTTTCTCTCTTTTCTGTTTCTTCCTTTTGTGCTGCTATGTTGGGTTCTAAACATTGTTTTTTATATTATAGAGTTTCTTCAATTCTCCTAGCCTCTTCTACTTGAGCTCTTAAATTCTCGATGACCTACTGAGATTTTTCGAAACCTTGAACACTTTCATTTTGCTTCATCAATTATTTCTTGGATGACTTGTTTTCTTCTTTTTCTTTCTTTAGATATTCAATTCCACTGATCAATTGTTCTTTGTAATCAAATTTTTCTTATTCATACTCTTCCTCTTCTAAATCTATCTGACATGATGAACATCTTTCTTTTCTTCTTGTTCTTTATATTGATATTATATATATAATTAGTATCATCCAATTTAATTTTTTAATTATTTATTAAAAAAACATTTGTTAACTTTAAGTTTACACACCATGACCCCACACAAACTAACTTATGGATAAGATTTACCTCAAGTTGATACACCAGGACCCACACGAACTTATGGATAAGATTTTCTTATATAAAATATATCCAAAAGAAGTTAAACGATAAACGATGCGATTACCAACGGAGTTGAACTCTTGTTAAAGAAGATCCAATCGACATATTATCTCAATACTTGTGATCTTGCACATTGGTTGTAGGTGTATCTTTGGCTTAAGTCACCTCATGTTAAATTTGTATAAAAAAATGTTTGTAAATACATTGTGTTACCGTGCTTAATATTTTAAGTTTAATTTTTTATGACATAAAAGAGTATTATGGCTTCACTATTTTTACGAGGAAAATCTAATATTATAAGCTATGTTGCACAGTTTTTGGAATGTGGGAACTTTGGGAACTTCCGGAACGAGTAGAAGTTACTCATAAATTTGGAGGATACATGTCACATAATATATATTAAAAAAATATAAAAAATATTTTAGATTAAAATGATATTTTAGATTACAATGTATCCAGAGAATGATACATTTTAACAAAATACAAGGTCAATCCACAACAATGTTAATAATTGATAACATTGCTCCTATTGTAACAACTACAATATAGAAATTACTAATTTAATTTCTACTAATAATTATATAAATATATTTAACACAATATACTTTAATATTCATAAAGATTAGATGAGAAAACAAGAAACAAAATTCAAAATAAATATATAAAATTTGAAGCATTATAAGCTAAATAGTACTACTCTTGTAATATGAAAATACAATAAAAGTCAATGATTTAGTTGGTTGATAGCAACAAGACATTGGAGAAAATGTTTGCCATGGGTAAGGTATTGATGTATTGGACTTTCATGTTTAGTGGGTTTGAAGGAAAACATACATGCATTAAAAGTTTTTCATATCCACAATTATAAAGTGAGTATTATTAAGTTTTTTTACTCAAATAATTTTTAAAATAATATTAATTGTAGTTTCATCTTTGTTTTATATTGATATTTTAAATAAATATAATGAAAATATTTGAAATAAATTATGTATTTGTAATAATGGAATAAAAAAATTTACATTTTAATTTAATACAATTTTAATTTAAAGCTATCTATTTGGTAAATTAGTTCCCAAACTCTCATTTTCTTGATGTTGAATCTCCCAAAAAAAAACTTTCAAAATTCCAAAACAATTCTTAATCAATTGAGACATTTCCTACTACTGCCCAAACTCCCCAAAAGTCTGAAAAAAGTTTCAAATGAAAATGCTAAGAATTGTTCCCGTGCAACTATGATTATAAACCAATATTTCTATTACCTCACTTATTGTATTGGGCCTCTTTGCAACATTGATATATGATACTTATTATGCCATTCAAATTAGATATTTCCAAATTAAATGGTAACACATGGACAAGTAGAGAACATAATAATGAAATGATTAAAAATAGTATTATAACAAAATTTTAAAAGAGATTATAGTGTATTTAAGAAATTGAGAATAAAAAGAAGTTAAATACATTAAAAGATTATAAATTCAAATTTGAAAAAATTAATATTATTAAAATTTTATAAACTTAGAGATGAAAATTAATATTTCTAATAAAACAAACTTTCATAAATTATTAACAAAGTTTCTAAATAAATATGTGAATTTATGTTAAGGATAGGGTTTTTTTTGTCGGGAATGGAAAGGACATTTAATTGGTTCATTATTTAAAATAATCTTTGTGTTCTTCAACAAAAAAAAATCCTTGTTCTTTTTAACACGACAAATTTTTTTTATAGAAAAAATATCAAAGTGGATCTTCAACAAAATAAAGAATAATTATAGAAAAAAAGTCTCAAAGTGGATATAAATGTGGTAGATGGAGGAATTAAAGGACTTGCCAGTGATGGTGAATTCAAAGGTACATGGTCACCTTTACATGGAAATATTATGGATTATAAGTAATGATCTATAGCTATAGACACCATTTAATTGATACTACATCGAGTTTGGTACAAAGGTAAGACATGGCATTTGTTGACTTCAAGTGTATTGCTTTGATATTAAACATACACACCTCTCTTACAACGAATTTGGATTACGATGAACATTGTTCCATGATATGTGTGGTCTTGATTCAATCCACAAATTTAAATAATTTTATAAGTTTAAATAATATTATATAGAAACTTTTTCCAAGATAATATTTTGTCATGTTAGTAGGAGTTATAAATTTCTAAAATAGAAATCCAATAACAATTGAGAAAACATTTTTTTGATCCTCTCTAAAATAGAAATCCAATAGCACTTGAGAAGCTCGACCTTTCGATAGGAGCTGTAAATTCCTCATCAATAACAATTGAGAAAACACCTCTTCGAATTTGAAAAAAAAAGAGAGTTTAATATTATAATCCAATAGCGATTGAAACAACCCCTCTTAACTTTATAAGGGGACTCTTTTTAGCCACTCTTAGGTCATGTTGTGTTATAATGACATTGTTTTGTTTTCAAATTTGATCCGAGGGTCTAAAAAGGAAAAATGGTACATTGAACTTTAGTCATGATTCTTAATAAAACATTTGATGTGCAAATGCATTTCTCTTGCAATTTGATTTATTGTGCTCAATTTAACTTAAATTTGTTAACCAAAGTCCAAACTAAATAATATTCAATTTTAGTTTTCATATCATATGATAAAATTTAGAGCATTTAAGAGTAAAATAAAAATTATTTCCAATTATATTTACAATATGTTTGTTGTACGAAATTGTATTTACAATTTGTTTGTCGTACAAAATTGAAATTTATGATTCAAATCACTTTACCTGGCAAAATGAATATTCATGTGGAACATTGCACATGTTATATAACATGTTAGACGCAGGCCTATTTTGAGTGCAGGCACAGTTTTGGAGGAGAGAGTCTACTTTGGGAAAGACATAACTTTGGAAAGAAGACCTAATTTTGGAGCGCGCGCAATCGAAGGAAAGAAAACAACATGCAGAAAAAAGAATGAAAAGCAACATGCAAAAGGAAAAGCAACGTGGCGCGCAAAAAAATAGACCTAACCATGTTAGGGTTAGGGTTTCGGAAAAAGATTGTAACAACTATAAGCCTTAAAACTAGTTTAAATAAGAACCTAGGAGGTCTAGTTCGGGGTTCAGTAGTTCGATGGTTGGTGCTCAATAATTGTTCAGCAGTTGTAAGGTCAAGGTTGACATACAAGAGTCAAGTAGGTCAGATCTTGAGGGTTAGATCACAGACTAAGGAGCCTGGTGTGATCTAGTCTGCCTCATAAAGGGTATTGAACTTTTGCATGCTTGTAAGAAGAGAGATGTAATGCACGCTACGCTATATTTTGCAACAGACTTAATAAAATAGCAGAGAAGACAAATATTTGAGGACGTAGCCTAGGAGCAAGCGAACCATAGTAAAACCTATGATATATGTGATTTTTAATGCATGTTTACTTTCTGTCAATGATTGATCATATTTAACTTATGTCAATGATTGATCATATTTAACTTATGTCAATGAGTGATTTATGAATAAATGGTTAAGCTAAATATGTTAGAATGAATGCATGGTTTTAGCACTGAGAGTCACCCTCATATTGCGGGAGGATAAGCCTAGTACCCATCAGATTTTTTGGTGGATTTTGGTTTTATATGAGTGAAGGTAAATGGGAAAAACTCAAAATCTGAGTGATGTTTGACACGGGACTGGACAGGAAATGCACAGGGACGTGAGGGCCACGTTAACTTCAGTCGGGAAATTGAGTTAAAGCGATAGCAGAGGGAAGAATTAGTGAGAAAGATGAATGAGACTACAATGGGCATCCAGCCTTCCAGCAACTCTGAGAAGAGAAACCCAAACTCAAGAGCATTCTTGAGCTCAAGATTAGACACTACAATATGCCCAAAGGCATAGTTACTGCTACAGAATGATCAAACCTTCATCATCCTGCAACTGCAACAACTCGACTGGATCTTCCATGCCTGAGCCATTCAATGTAAGAAGGAAAAGATACACTGGGAAATGAGTAAAACTGACCATGATACTGCTATAATCAAACCTACATTATAGCGGCATAACAATCCTCGACTGGATCATCCATGACTGAGTGTTTTAAACAATTTTAACAGACAAAAATGAAGGGAAAGGGAACTGACTTCTATTAAAATGAAAGTCTCAAATCAATTACATAACCAGAGAACAGCTATCGAATAATAAACATTACACATGGGATCTCTGCTCAACCAAAGACCATTACCAAATAACATAACTCCTACATATACTCAAAAATTTCATAAACAACAACGAAGGAATGCTCGTGCTTCCATGGCGCTATGTCCTCTCAGGCAGACTTCACCTGCAGTCTCTTCTACACACGCCTTCCTATGTCAGATGTGATCTAGGCTTTGCCAGTCCCTTTGAATCTCCTTGGTCAAACTACTCATGCAGCTTCCTGTTAGATGCAATCTCAGACTGTCTTGGCTGACAGACTTCCTTCACGGTCAGAACGCTCTAACTTTCTATTAATGGGGGAGACGAAGCTTCAACCACCTCCATGACTTTCATAACTTCTTCATCGGGCTCTAAACAGGTGCAAGCCCACTTGGCACCTAAAAGACATGGCAACCTCTCCTTTTTTCATCTGGACCTTCATTGGATGCTTGCAGGCTACGGGTGAATGATGGCGACGGGTGTGACCAGCAGGCTACTAGGTGAATGATGGCCAGGTGGAGGAGACACATAGGCTGGGAAGAAGTTGCAGTGGCAGTGGGAGACAAGTGTCGGGAGAGCGGGAGGCGGTAAGGGTGAGTGGTAATAGGGAATGAGCGGGGGGGGTCCAAGTTCACGAGGGGGCGCCACCTTAGTGGGGGGCTCATGCGGGGAAACTGCTTGCTCAGACCCCACCCCCGTTAAAGGATAAAGCCGAAATGTGGGTTTTTAACCCCCTTTCTTTTCATTTTGTCATTTAGAGGCCAAATCCAAGGAAAACATTCCCCCCTACAAGGATATGTGCTAACATTAGGCTCCATGGGGGATAGAGTCCTCCCGGCTCTAAGATCTTCAGTAGTTCTAGTCACCTTCTGCATTGAGCTATGGAGTCAAGTTCAAAACACCCTGTTGAGGAATACAGACCGATAATTAAAAAACAAAAATAAACACACATGGGCTCCATGGGAGCTTATTTATGTACAGTCCTAAACTAATTGATTTTTACATGGTGCCAAGTGAAAGAAAATTTCCACCATAGCCATTCAAGTAACTTCCTGACTCGAAGTTCTTTTACTCTGTCAGTGATCAATAGCAGATAATGCAATCATGACAGCAGAACGATTACATGCTTTAGCTTCTCTCCAAAGGATGAAGTTGAGATAAAGTTGGGTGACTCCAAGATATGAAGGAAATGTCACTCCATGTACTTGTTGTTAGGCTCATTGAATGAGTGGAAAACTCTAGAAAATTTGTAACAAACAGCCTGATCTGCTCCACAACTGCTCACATAGGGTTGAATATCTCTAGTAAGCACAAGTGGGTGAATAGTCGATGCAGGTTGAATGGTCCCAGGCGATGGTTGCTTACTAATAGGATTTGGACATGAGATAAACTGTCCCTCTGGCTCTTCCTCTTCTTCTTCATGGATCTCCCAAGGATTAGAGTCATAATCATCATACACAAGAACCATGGGAAAGCTCTGCTCTTCGTCATCTTCATCGGGATATTCATCAAAAGTTGGCTGCTCTTGGTTAGTATTTGAAATCACTTCTTCATCATAAGCAGGGCCGCTAAAAACATCTGTTTCAAGGACCGAAATATCCTCTGCATCTCCTTCATAAGAGCAGCAAGCACGACCTGCCTCCAATTTTCCCATTCTTGCAGAAAGTGATTTTACTAGATTTATCAACTCCTCCGGGGTATACCTCTCATCCTCACAGCTTCTGTCCTCATAGATTTCATTTGAAACAGTAATACCTTGAACATAGTCTTTATATTCTTCACAACAATTATGACAAATTAAATTAGAAGAATAAAACTTTTGATAGTGACTATTGAAAGTTGAATGAAATTCTCCCAGGGAGGAGATGCTAGCAGGGGGTAAGGAGTGATACAATTCACGAGCATCTCATGCTAATGGGAACATGAACATATTTAATAATACATCCTCATGATGTATCTCCCACTTACGCATGAGTTCATGAAACTCACGGAGATGTTGAGAAGGATTGTCCTCTTTACGCTCTTTAAATATGGGAAAATAATCACCCCACTCATCTGGAGTAGGAACAACATTAGGAAAACCAGGAACAACAAAAAATTAAAAGGAGAAAACCTCTGAGCCAATATTTTGTCCATTTCGAACTAGTGGAATCATCAATCGATTCTTCAACCATGGAGTCGCCAGGTGAATGATGTGTAGAATGAGTGTGTTTGGTCTTTGTTCACCATCAAAGACCAGATCTGATCGTTGTGTTCTCCCAGGGAGCTTCAGGTGTAGCTAGAATTAGCCGCACTGAAACAGTGGATTCGCCTTAGTGGAGTCGCCAGGTGCAAGTGCAACATTCAATGTTTCTGATGTATGATGCACCTTTAGAATCAGAAACTCATTGTCATTTTATCCTGGGGAAAATTCTTCAATTTGTTCCTAGAAAACGGTGTCAAAATGTTAGTACTGAGAGTCACACTCAGATTGCGGGAGGATAAGTCCAGTGTGTTGGTTGTGGAGCCTGATTATCTTCCTGATTTAGAGGTCCTTTCTTTCAGCTATGTTTATACCCCACGAAGTATTTACACCCCAAAAGTATGTACACTCTTCCACGTGAGGGAGTGAAAAGGGGGGGTACCCCCTCTGCGGGGTCTGAGGGCAAGTGGGGGTTCAGGGGCAAAGCCCCCGAAGGAAAAATTGCCTATTTTAATTTCATTGTAAATATGGACCGTTCATTATAAGGTCACATATCTAACGGTAGAAATTATGTTATGGTTTTTTGCCCTAGAAGGCAACCCTCTTTTAGGAGGGAAATGTATTGCGGCTATGGTTGATGATAAATATTGTATTCTAAGATAGGAGACTGTGAGAGAAATAAGAGGAAGTTACAACGGGTTTGTTGTAGGTTGTATCCCTTCATATGTTGGATAATAATAAAGGAAGGACCTGGCAATTTCTCTGGTGGACGTAGCCCACACTGGGTGAACCATGTAAATCTGTGTCTCTATTGTATAGTGTATCTTCTGTGTTTTGTTTCCGCATTTGTTTTATTTTATTGCTCCATGGTCCTATTTTTCTAACACAGTACCCATCAAAGTTTTTGGTGGATGTTGGTTTTATATGAGTGAAGGTCAATGGGAAAAATTCAAATCTGAATGATGTTCGACACAGGACTGGACAGGAAATGCATAGGGACGTGAGGGCCACATTAACTTCAGTCAGGAAATTGAGTTAAAGAGATAGCAGAGGGAAGACTTAGTGAGAAAGATGAAGGAGACTGATATGGGCATCAGGCCTTCCAACAACTCTGAGAAGAGAAACCCAAACTAAGGAGCATTCTTGAGCTCAAGCCCAGACACTAAAATATGCCCAAAGGCATAGTTACGACTACAGAATGATCAAACCTCCGTCATCCTGCAACTGCAACAACTCAACTGAATATTTCATGCTCGAGCCATTCAATGTAAGAAGGAAAAGATACACAGGGAAATGAGTAAAACTAACCATGATACCACTATAATCAAACCTCCATTACAACAACATAACAATACTCGAATGGATCATCGATGCCCGAGTGTTTTGAACAGTTTTAACAGACAATAATGAAGGGAAAGGGAATTGACTTCTAGTAACATGAAAGTCTCAAATCAATTACATAACCATAGAACAACTCTGGCAGACATTACAGATGGGAGCTCTGATCAACCAAAGACCATTACCAAATAACAAAACTCCTACATATACTCAAAAATTTTGTAAACAACAACGCAGACATGCTCAAGCTTCCATGGCATTGCGTCTTCTCAATTAGAGGGAACCTGCAGTCTCTTCTGCTCACGCCTTCCTCTATTAGACGCGATCTAGGCTCTGATAGTCCCTCTGAGTCTCCTCGGTCAGACTGCTCATGCAACTTGTTGTCAGACACAATCTCAGACTGTCTGGGGTGACAGGTTTCCTTCATGGCCAGACCGCTCTAACTTTCCATTCATGGGGGAGACAAAGCTTCAACCACCTCCCCGGCTTTCATTACAACTTCATCGAGATCTGAACAGGCGCAAGCCCACTTGGCACCTGGAAGACAAGGCGGCCTCTCCTTTTGTCATATGGAGCTTCATTGGATCCTTGCAGGGGAGACAAGTGGGTGAATGTGGATGGAGCTGACGAGGATAAGGCGGCGGGCATGACCGGTAGGCTACTGGGTGAATGATGGCCAGGTGGAGGAGACAAGGAGATTGGGAAGAAGCTTTGGTGGGAGGTAGGTGTCAAGAGAGCGGGAGGCGATAAGGGTGAGCAGTAAGCAGAAATGAGCAGGGGGGCAGGGGGGGTGGTCTGAATTTATGAGAGGGCGCCACGTTAGTGGGGGTCCACGCAGGGAAACCACTTTCTCAGACCCCCCCTGTTAAAGGAATACACTCCCAGATCCCCACTCATTCCTAGACTACAAGCACTTGAGCATTGCAGTCAACCATAATGTTATCTTGGGTGAGACTACGTAATGAACTCTGTGGGTTGTGTTGCCTTCTGGTTTACCAGGAGGGCCAATAGTTTTAGAGGGTTTTGTTGGAAACCTGTTGAGATCCGAACCTGGGTCATCCCTAGAAGTATAAGTGAGAGATATAAAGCAAAAAATGTTTCCATTTCTGAATCGAATTGCATAGGATCGAGTGGACGAGATCCATGGAAGAATCATGCAGATAATGAAAGTATAGAAGGGAATGTTTATACCATGAAATCTAATGAAGGCAGAGATTGAAAGATGGTTGAAAATAAAGGAACCTGAGTTTGCACAGAAGGATAACGAAAACCCTAAGTTAACACCGCACGAATATCTTGACAAATACGTGTTTAGTGACCTACATGAGGTATTTTTCTGTGATTTCCTGCATGTGTTGCAGGAGTGGCTATTGAGATTAAAATACAACCACCCTACAAATTGAATCAGACATCTGGAGTGGAATCTTGTGGAGATCGAACAGTTACAACAAGTTAACAACAAATTTACATGCGTAATAGATTTCTGGTTAGACAATATTGTTGCAGGGTTTATCACCGAATTTACGGTAGATACTGCAAAGTCTTCTAGGACACCTGAGCAAGATTTTATAAAGGGACCCAGAGGTAGGTATATCATATCATTGTATAATTCAATCAATATTTTACTATATAACAACGGTGTGATGACCATGGAATCAGAAAACTAAACTTACTTGCATGCATGAGGGAAGGGGGGAAGCACTAACAAGAGTTGGAAAAATGGACAAAGAGATGTAAAAGGGAAAGAAGAAGGAGGCCATGGAACAAATCATGATGGAAGAAGACCAAATAAAGAAGATAATGACAACAGATGGAAAGATGTGCAGTGGAGCACCCTACCAATATAAGATGAATAATAAGAAGAGAGCCATATCTGATAGAGAGGGCTTGGAAAATGATGAAGAAGAGGTAGAGGATCTCTGGGCTCTGGAGCAGATTGAGGAAATCTTGAGCGCAACTTATGAAAGGAAAACAAGAGGTCCAAGGGTAGGAACAGAAGGCATAAATCCAATCCATATCAATGTTAGTGTGGAATATATAACCCCATGTGGAAATAATACACCAAAAAGAACACCAACATCTAGAAAACTGAATTTTAGTGGTAGAAGAATGACGGGACAAGGATCCAGTCAAGGAGCATCAACTGGGGGATCCATTTTAGGAACTATTAGTCAACTATCTACACCGCATGGAGGTAGTAGTTCAACACCGTTTAGAATGACAGGACATGATCCCACAATTAGGTTACCATAATTTTAGGGAGAGGCATAAGAGGACCCTGAGAAACATTTATTCGTCTGCGAGAATATCTGGGAAGAAAACAAGATCATAGATGAGGATACAAAACTTGCTCAATTAGCTATTGTTACAGGTGAATCCCCCTATGGACAAGTGGATTCCCTCTTGGTCTCTAAACTCCTAAGGCCAATACATAAAGGGTGCTATCATTGTTCACTAACATCCATTTAGATCTAAGTAAGCTAATCTATGAAGAGGAAGAATAAAAGTTTACCTTTTTAATGGCGTTTGTCCTTGCACAGTCCGAGTTGAGCTTCGATCCTAAGCTCCTCAATAAGTCCTACAAAAGAAACAAATATACAACAAGCTTCCTATTCTACTGAGATGAGCTCAAAACTATATCTATCTACTAGAGACAAGTTCATGTGGAACAAACACAAACTTGAAAGAAACAGGCCAAGCATATATGTATATTAATGAGGGAAAAAATGAAGAATACTTACAGACCTTTGATGAAGGTGCAAAAAATTCTTGCATCTCTCTTTGTCCAACCCTTTTCTCAAGTAATCCACATTGATTATGCTTCAACGATATCTCACTTATGAGATCATAAGTTTGATGCTTTCTCTATTCTCCCATCTCCCTTTTACCATGAGAAGGCCTCCTTATATATGCTTGGAGAGGCCAAACCACTTGAGATATCCTTGGGATAGTTTGAGTATTATTCTCCTTCAGTTGTGGATCTTCCCTAAGATCATGCCTTGACCTCAGATTCGAATCCAACCACCTTCAGAGATTGAGGGGATCCTTTCCTGATTTGTCTCAACAAACCACAATTCGCCTAGAAAGGGTAGCACACCCCCAAAATTGAGCACAAAGCGTTGCAATGCTCCCTCCAAGGAGGTCAGGGAGATCTGGAACTCCCTGACAATGTATAGGGGAGCACTTCCTTCCAAAAATGACTTTTAAGTGGCTTTTTCTATGGCAAAAGAATTGTACTCCTTGTCAATTGATTTCTCCTCTTCAAAACTAGTCTTTGAGGTGTCTTAAGTGTCCTTATGATGTCGTTAGAGATACAACATAGGAGAGACAACAATATGATCTTTGCGACACTTGCAACACTGACGATGATGGCAATAGGTCATCATTGGAGTAAGTAATTTTGAGGTGTAACAGATTGCCCCCCAAAGTGCGAAGTTAGAAGACATGATGACTGAAGTACTTTGTAGACGTTTTCAAGTAAGGGTATGGACGCAGAGAAACTGGTAGAAGCTGCACACAACCATCAAACAAATATTATGACATATTTCAAAACCCAAGGCAAGCATACCTATGCTTGAGTGATAAAGACTTTCAAGGTATGGCTGCCATAAAATACACTGCAGATCCATAATTATATTGACCAAAATGGTATAGCCAATGATGATACAATGTAGATCTATACTCCTATGACCTAAACTAATCGTAGCCACGAATAATACACAATGGATCTATGAGACGACAAGACATAGCCACTACCAATACAAAGTGGATCTACGTAACAGTATATGTGTCAACGTTCAAAAGAAACTCCATTGCAACCTGGGAAAAGTACATATAAGACTGATGACTCAACCTAGGGTCTTCTTACCAATCCCAATGTAGTACGAATCTAACCATGTGAATAGATGTCTTGATGTCGAACATGGCAGAAACGACTTGATTGTTGGTTAATGAGGTAAACCCTTAACAAGCGTGAGGGAAATCACCATTGATGTCAATGATTCACAGGGTACTCTAGTACATTCCAATGAATGTGAATGGATGAGCTGAATTTGAACATCCATGGAATCATACGATCATAGTTCAATGATGTAAACCCATTGTCGGACGCGAGGAGGTCTATCGTTGAGGCATGCAGGTCCCAAGGTACTAACCGGTTTCTAAGTCTAGCTTTTGGATAATGTGTTGAAGTCGATAGGAATAGACTTGTCGAAGGAGGGCCTTGGTGTATCCCCCATCAATGACACAAAACTGATACAAAGATGTAATTGGTAGATCAAAATAACATGGAATGACATGGGTATTGAAACAAGATATTTGTGATGGCTGACTCTCGAGGCAAATACTTCCCTTGAACACTGGGGCACAACAGCATAAACATGACATGGGCCAAAACTTTTGATGATGCAGTGGATACTATGACTTTCGTCGGGTGACCCAAAGGAGTAAAAAACTCAAACGATTGGTTCAATGCAGAGGTTCGACGGATCAAAATGCATCCAAAGATAAAGTGTCGTGTTCAAAGGCGACTGTAAGGGTTACTAGTAATGTTCTCAAACACATCTTGGCTTGCTTCCTTTAATTTTTTCCCCCATCCAGATAGACAAGTACCTCTTTTTGATTTAACGAGCTTGAGGAGGGTAACACATGCTCGATATAACTCAGCTTCGATAAGTCCCTATTCCTTTATTTAACGAGTTGGAAGAAGTAAGGGTTCAGTCCTGTATGGTCCCTTCAATGTATGATTGTTTAACGAGTCCAGAGAAGGTAAAATCGGTTCTTTTTCATATTTAGAGAGTCTGAAAATGACTTAAAGACGACTCCAGTGTTGTCCTTTTTCATAATGTTAGTCTCACAAGGCCGAAAAAGGAGATAAATTATCACTCGAAAAATGCCCTTTCAAACCTTTTAATGAGTGGGAAAGGAAGCAAGATCACTCGGCAATATTTTCACGTCTAGAGAGTCTGAAAAGAGCTTAAAGACGACTCCAGGGGATTCCTTTTTCGTGTATCCATGCGATCCCAAAAAAGATATAAAAGGTTGCTCAGTTACATTCTCATGTTTTTACGAGTGTGAGAAAGAAAAAATACTAAGCTCGGTACTCTGCCCCTAGCTTGAAAGTTAGTGGCTTAACTCCAGAATGATCATCAAAGGCTGGAGACATGCCCCCCAAGCTTCAATTCATTCACCGACTTTGAGGTTTTCACCAATTTCTGTACTAGATGGAGAAAAAGGATAAGGGTGGATGAAATAAAGGTTCAAATACGATACCTAACAAAAGACTCAACTCGACATCTACGAGATCTAGTGAAAGACTTGACCTGGCGGGAGAGGTGACTGTTTTATTTTTTAATGAGCCTGTCATAGGAAAATAACTATGCTCAAGGTTCCAAGTTCAATCCCCATATTTATGTTTCATTTTTTAACGAGCTTGCTACAGAGAGGAAAACTATGCTCAAGACCTTTGTTTCATTTTTTAACGAGTTTTCTACAGTGAAGAGAAACTATTCTCATGGACTCTTCTTGATCATGGCTTCCAAGAGGATAATGCTCTGGAAGGACACCATATCAAGGGACAAAACTCGGTCATGTATTCCAAGAGATATTCACTGGATCTAAGAAGAATTCTCTGAAAGGAACACATGTCAAGGGTCTCGTCAGGGGTAAGGAGAACATGCTCCAATAGCCCTACTGAAGAGATCACCATGTCAACTACCGGATCTAATTCATCTTCATCAACAGTTGAATGCATGGGAGAGAACACCACATAATTGACCTGTGGCATGGGTGATACTGACTACATATAAGACTCGTGTAGGGAGTTCATTGGGTTGATGGTCAAGTCGGGGCCAACAAACGAAAGTTGATCAATAGTCACCATTCTTTCATCGTGCGGGAAAGATATCACACGAAAAAGAGTGGACACAATAGCTTTCATGGCATAGACATAATCTCGCCCAAGGTGTCCCGAACTACCATAACATCAATAAAGACATTTTTCCCTCCCAAAGTTACGGGAAATTGAGGGAGGATACCTAAAGGGTGACTGGTTCTTCTGTTGAAAGAGAAAAGATCCTAGGTAAATGACACAAGCTAAGGATAACGCAAAGCTTGCCAAGCAATAGAGGACAAAATAATAACAGACGAACCTTCATCTTCAGTGTCTGAGGAACGACCCGTCCACAAACCTATACTGTAATCTTGAAAGGATGGCCTCATTACGTGGAGGGGGTTTCGTGGGAGAAGGAGTAATTCCCCCCAACACGGTATTTTATGTATCAAAGAGAAAAACATGGGTAGAATAGGTTTTACTCTCTAGAGGGAGAGTAGGATCGACTGATAATGACATCAAATCGACCACTTGGGGTTCATTCGCCAAGGGGATAATGGGGTTGACAGGTGGAAACAGATCGACCACTTGGGTTGCACTCTCTAATGGGAGAGAGGGATCGATCGAAGATGGGATCAAATCAACCACTTTGTCAACTAGTTCTACTAAGGACGTGACCAGATTGACAACATGATCAACCGTACTAACCGATGAAGGGACCGGAGAAACCACTTTGGCACTCATCAGAGGAGGCGTGGGATCGACCAGTGATGTAACAAGAGCAACCACTTTGGAACTCGTTAGAGGAGGAGTGGGATTGAGCAATGATCTAACCAGAGAAACCACTTTGGCACTCTTCAATGGAGAAGTAGGATCGACTGATGGCGGAACCAAATCAACCACTTTGGCACTCTTTAGAGGAGGAGTGGGATTGACCAATGAAGTAACTGGAGCAACCACTTCGGCACTCCTCAATGGTGGAGGAGGATCGATCGATAATGACATCAAATCAACCCCTTGGATTTAATTCTCCAAGGGGAGAAAGGGGTCGATAGGTGGAAACGGATCGACCGTTTGGGTTAGTGGTTCAACTGAGGATGAAATTAGATTGACTACCTGATCAACCGGATTGACCGCGGATGGAACCGGATTGACCAGTCCATCAACTAACGATGGGTTGGGAGAAATATTACGATAACCGATTGGAAGTTGAATATTTTTCAAAAGAGAAGAAGCCTCGTCCATACAAGGACAAAGGTGAGAATAATGATCACCTTTGCATAACATACAAGGAAATTTGATAGTTGTCTTCTTCTTACCAACCTGAACGTCACTAGTTGATGGGGCATCACCAACATGTCTAGCAGAGGCTGATGACATGGAGGACCACATTTCTAAGACCTTGGGAATACCAGGGCAATCCCTCAAAAAGTGGTCACCCTTACAAAGACTGCAAGGGAATTTGGGTTCTAGATTCTTCATTTTAATCTTGTTGACCTCATCAACACTCCTAGTACAATTAACAGTAGTTGGTTTCTTGGATCCAACATCTGATGTTGTTGGAGCCTTGGTCCTTTTCAGGTTCTTCTTCTTCTTCTCTTTTTGTTTCTTCTTCTTCTGATCAATCTAGATACTTGCTTTAGAGCTTTCACTAGGCGAATAAGGAGAAAGGGAAGGAAACTTAATGGGTGAAGAAGGTGAAAAATCGACATGAGGTTGATGTGTGGGTGGTGTATTGACATCTAACGTATTAGGTTCACTTGAAGCACTGGGAGGATTCGAGGTCACCGAAGTGGGGAATAACCAAACGGGTATTCCGATGGTGAGTCCCAAAAGACTAAGTGTGGCAATGTACATAGGACCAAAGTTTCCAAAATAAGTAAAGGTGTAAGGTTCCTCGGGACAAGGGGTTCCTCCATTGGTACTCTCAGGAGTTGATGCCATGAATAATGACTCGACCTAAGGTCCACTAAGTAACACAAAAAACTCACACTATGAATGTGAGAAGCAAACAATCAAACAAACCTTCCCACAATGAAACCACTAGTTGGTGATGAAATCAAACGTCGCGAGATCAAAATAGGAAGGGGTGGGGATAGAGCAGGTGGATCAGTTACGTTGGTGACCTTCTTAATGGACTTATTCCTTGTTGCAAGCTTCCACGCAGTAAATGTGGATTTACCCTCCAAGGATCCCAAGTGAGTTTGACCAACGTCTGTTCCAGGTACAGTGAGACTTCCCTTCACCGTCACCTTGTGTAAGACCCTAAATATTATGGCTACTAATTTCACCAAATCGTAGTCAGCCTCTGGGCTGGTATAGTCGAGAGTCCAGTCCGAACGTATGGGTAGGATAACAAGGCTGAAATCCTTCAAGAGAACTGAGGACAAGTGGACCGATAGAACTCAAGAGGACCCTGAATGAATTTGGAATTCACAAAGAACTGAGACCAAATGAATACAGTTGAACCTCAAGAAGAACCCCCAAAATAAGATCTTACTACTATGAATAGTTAAACCACAGAGGGATAATCTTCCAAGTCCTCCCGAATGTGACCTCGTGCGTAACCCCTGTGTGAGAGGGGGATCCCAGAAAGCTTAAACGAAAATTTGATTTTCTCTCCCTATCGCAAGATGCTAAGTTTGTTTGACAGCTTTGGAAAGTTATCCTTTCAACCTATTCCAAATCCCTACACCCTAAGCTAATGTAGGTTTGCTACCCAGAAATGTAAAAATGTCTGATAAATTTTAATTGAGAGCTTTGATTTTAGTGGATGTTCATTTACTCGAGTGTGTGAAACTGAAACTTATGATGTTGGGAATCGACTCCAACAGAATGCAAAATAATGATATGCAATTCTTTCTTTCGATGAATTCTATGTACGAGATGGAGAAGAGGTTCAAGTTTCAATAAAACACCCAATTCCCAAAATGCACGCAACCAATCGACACTACCCAAAAACAAGAAAGAAACTATTGTCGTTGTCTGATTCTAATTTATAAAGAACCAAAAAACCAATAGAGAGTGATAAGAGGGAGTGATAAGCATCAAAAACCAATCCAAACAACTTCACAAACCATTCAAATAGGCTGGGTAAAGACCTCTACAAAACAGCCTGTAAAAGACTGAGCAAAAGAAGGCAAAAAACCCTAAAAAAGAGACCAGCACTCCCTCGGAATGGGGCACAAAGTGCTACAATTATCCCTAAACCAATGTAGGGGAGTGATGGCACTTTTCTATGGCTTATAGGGGGCGTTGGCCTTCCCAGGCTCTCAGAAAATGCCCAAAAATGCCCAAAAAACTCACCTAGAATGCATAAAAATTGGTGAAATTATAGGTGAACGTAGGAGAAGGATAATGGATGATGAACAAATAGGAAATGCTTGGGAAAATTACCCCCTTACAATAGATTTCATACAACCATATGAAGAAGAAAGCAGTAGAATGACCCAAATCTTCGAAGGAGAAAAAATGGCTAAAAGTAAGGAAAAATGCCAAAAATCCAAGGAGGTGACCAAATTCTCAAAAATCAAGGTGTTTGAAGGATAAAACAAATATAGACTGAATTTGAAAGAACTCTAGGCAAATGAAAACAACAAAAGAAGGCTCGGAGACTGATTCCCCACAATATTTTCTCAAAAAAAGGGGCAGTTCTCTGGTGTCAAGGGCACCATAGTGTTACAACGCTCTGTGTAAGACCAGCAGGGAGCGCCAACGCTCTGGTAGCAAGGGAAGGGAATATAGACTGAGGTTGAAAGAAGTCTAGGCAAATGCAAACAACAAAAGAAGGCTCGGAGACTAATTCCCCACAATATTTTCTCAAAAAAAGGGGCAACTCTCTGGTGTCAAGGGCACCAGAGTGTTACAATGCTCTGTGTAAGACCAGCAGGGAGCGCCAGCGCTCTGGTAGCAAGGGCAGGGGAGCGCTAGCCTCTTAAAGTTCAAAACAATGCTCAGAAAATAAAAAAATCAAGCAAAATCAAACAATCAAAGTGGATAGGATGAAATAAAGGGCCAATCAACACATCTAAGAATCAGAGACACAGTATGGAGAAGGTCAAAGAATGAGAAAAGGCCAAAACAAGACCTAGGAAAGGAATAAAAAATCAAATTTCCTCCCCAATGGAGTCGCCAATTTCTATTACAAAGAAATCCCCCTACGGACAAGTGGATTCTCTCTTGGGATCTAGACTCCTAAGACCAAGACATAAAAGTTCTATTGTGGACACTCACATTCCTTTTCATGAAGCTAAATTATTCAAAGAAGAAGAAGAAAGAAGGGTAAATTCCTTTTTATCAGCGTTTGTCCTTGCTCGATCCAGGCTGATCTTGATCTCCAAGTTCTTCAGAAGGTCCTACAATATAATGAGCAACAACAATGATACTTCCTACTCTATCATGATTAGCTTCATAATGGATCTATGCAAGAAACAAGTTCATGAAACGTACACAAACTTTAAATTAGGAAATAGGCCAAGCATAGATTTATATTAATGAAAACAAAGTGAGATGCTTACAGCCATGGATGTAGGTGTAGCAGCTTCACCAAGCTCTCTTTGTCCATACCCTTGCTCAAATAATCACACATAGAATGATGATGCTTCAATGATATCTCCCTTATGAGATCATAAGTTTGATGCTTCACAATGTCTCACCCTTTCATAATGAAGAGGCCTCCTTATATAGGCTTGGAGAGGCCTAACCACTTAAGAGATCCTTGGGATAAGTTGAGGATTCTTCTCCTTTAGTTGTGGATCTTCTCTAATATCGAGCCTTGACCTCAGATCTGAATCCAACCACCTTCAAAGATTGAGGGGATCCTTCCCTGATTTGTCTCAACAAACCACAATTCGCCTAGAAAGGGTAGCGCTCCCCCAAAATGGGGCACTCCCTGACAGTGTATAGGGGAGCGTTGCCTTCCAAAAATCACTTTTAAGTGGCTTGCTCTATGGAAAAAGACTTGTACTCCTTGTCAATTGATTTCTCCTCTTCAAAACTAGTCTTTGAGGTGTCTTAAGTGCCCTTATGATGTCGTTAGAGATACGACATTGGCGAGATAACAATATGATGTTTGCGACACTTGTGACCAATATGAGACACTTGCAACACTGACGATGACGACAATAGGTCATCATCGGAGTGAGTAATTTTGAGGTGTAACAACTATCATGCTAAGAGACCGCGCACTGGACTGGTACATAAGCCTAGATGTAAACAGTCCATCAGGAGAAACAAGGACCAGTGCAGATGTGAAAAGACTATTGATAAATGAATTTCAAAAGCGAAGTTGAGAAGATCAGTATATGAATGAAATGATTAAAATCAAGCATAAACTAGGTGAGTCTGTTTGGGAAATTGATCATAGGTTTAAATAATTGAAAGGTAATTTGAAGTATGCAATTACTAACATGCAACATAGGCACTTGTTTGTGAGCTCACTCTTACCACATATGAAATACCCTTTAAGACAATAGAAATTTCAAACTCAGGTAGAGGCTCTGCATGCATCCTTACAACTAAAAGAGAACCAATATCAGAAGATGGATCCAGCCATAGAGAAGCCGAAGGAAGATCTGAAGAACCTAAAATTTAAACTTAACCATAATAAGGGAAAGGAGAAAAGAGAAGTTGTTTGGTGTACCACATGCAGGACAAAAGGACACCATAAGAATGAATGTCCAACTTTTGTGAAGTACATGGCAACATGAGTACCAAACCCTTTTCCAAGATGAGGACCATGGTGTGAGATCTGTAAAATGCATGGGCATGATCCATAGCATTGTTCAATGATGAAGAAGTATTAGTCAATACCCAATAGTTCATAATGCAATTTTTGCATGTCAGTGGATCATGATGATAAATATTGTAGGACGATGGAGATGATGAGAGAAAGAACTTTAGATACTTATAGGGTGCAATAAAAAATGATGACAGGGAAAGTTTCACCTTAGTTCAACCATATACCACCTCCATACAATAATTCATAGCAACAGTATAACATTTCCCATTCGTAGTACAATAACACACAACCACAATATAACCCCACGTAGTATAACCAAGTACATCAATACAATGCACCACGAGGAGATCAAGATGGATACAGAGGTGGAGGACAAGGTAGAGGAGGATTTGGACGAGGTAGAGGTCCAATAGTGTGCCATAACTTCCAATAGCTAGGACATTATGCAAGGGAATGTCCACTTCCACTAGCGACATGCTTGTATTTTCGCGCAACATACCACAATACAAAATACTGTACAACACTCTTAGGAAAAATACAGGAAAAGAGGAAATAGAACAACAAAAATGTACAATGGATTTATGCAGAAGCCAGGGATGATAGAAGAAACATCAATATAGTCACACGAGGAGGAACTAAGAACAACAAAAGTGTACATTGGATTTATGCAGAAGTCAGGGATGATAGAAGAAACATCAATATAGTTGACATAGTAAGACAAGATCCAACGCAACACCAATGGGCAAAGAAGAATATTGAACCACAGAAGCAGTTTGATGATGCATGAAAAGAAAAGGAAACATTCAAGGAGGCAAGACAAGAGTTTATCAAGCAAAATGTTGCGTCCACATCATCCACACAATACACTAAGAAAATACCAATGTTCGAAATTCCCTCCTCAATGGACCACACCAATGAAGAACCTATAGAGAAAGTAAGTAACATAAGAACGTTTATGCAATCCTGTGTTAATTTATTAAAGGATCCATCATTTTTCAAAATCTTACAAAATATGCTAGAAAGATGTAACACATAGGTAGAAGAGGAATTAGAGAAGAAAACAATCAATCATTTCCATACAAGAAGAACGACAAGCAGGGAATTCAGACTGTTACACATTATTTTCATTATCCTTATGACCGTTAATGATATAAACCTATATGTTGCCTTCAAAGGGGTCAGTGGTCTGAGTTCCTGAAGAAGGAAGGGAGAAGAACTTTTCCTGAGAAAAGAAGTTGCATTTTCCTTTTTAAAAACCCTATAAAAAAGGAAGTCTGCAGGCTGCATTATAGCTAGGGTGCGAGAATGTCTGATTCTTGCAGGCTACACCATAACTAGGTTACGAGAGGTTCACAGGTTGCTCTATAGGCAGGGTGTGAGAATGCTTATACGTGGGAAAAACAAGTGTTTTCTCGAATCTTCTAGAAGGAGAAACTTCCTTGGTGAGGTGGCATCTGAATGGTTTGGATCTTACTCACTTTCATGATTTAGTGGGATCATCCTAACCTCCTCACCTTATCCTCTTCAACTTATAAAAGGAGAGGAGCTCTCATGGAGAAGGGAAAAGTTGGATTTGGCTTGGAATTATTAGCTTGGTTGGAGTGTCTTTGAATTTTGCCTTTGTCAAGATAGATTGTGAATATTATTAGATCTGTGCTCTCAGAATTCTTGGAATGGAAGTGTGTGGGGATCAAAGGACAGTTGGAAGGGACCTTATGACATCAAGGCCATGGTTGTAATCTCTCTTTCACATTTAATATGATACAGTAGTATGATTCTTTCCTATAAAGCTTGTTGTGTTTTATTGTATGATTCATTGATCACATACATAGGTTTATATTGAGTTTATGCTATTACTATCACTTTGGTTGGTTGCATTCTTTTGCGGGTTCATCATTGTATGAGTGTTGGAATGGAACTAGGATGGTGATGGTGAGAGGAAGCGACATTTAAATGGTATGTCACATATCCCTCTTTAGTTAGTAAATTCAATATTTAAAACTTAAGGAAAGAGTCATGTTCTGGTGTGTTTTGTTCTAGATCTAGGTGAATCTAGGGAGACCAGTTAGTGTCCGCACCTACCGATTTGTCCTATAACACAGACCCAATGCTAATATTGGGGATTTCGATATGGGGGATATTATACCGGACTTAGGCTCGGAAGTAAATGTCTTACCTAAGAAGACATGGCAGTGTATGGGAGAACCCACATTAGTCTATTCACCTGTCCACTTGAAATTAGAAAATCAACACATAGTGTTACAAATTTGAAGGCTTAAAAAAGTGGCAGTAGATTTGGATGGAGTGCTCACTATGGGAGACTTCAAAGTAATAGAGATAGTAGATAACACAACACCTTATCCAACATTGCTTGGATTGGATTGGGCATTTGATAACCATGACATAATCAACTTGAAGACAAGGAAAATGACATTTGAATCAGGTGAATATAGAGTCATTGAACCATTAGATCCTTTAGAAGGATAAAGGTTTGTAGAGCCCATCTGTTTGGATTTGGAGGAAACAAATGAGTTGTACAGAACCACCATGTGCGAAGAAGATTATGTTAACCCAACTGCAGATGGGGTACTTAGATGGAGAAACAACACATCATGTGCTTCTGACTCAGATACAGGTTTGTAAAATTGGCAACAAAGATTACATGAAGCTTCCACAAGAAGGTGCACGAGAATAGACCACACAGTAAGATGGGTTGGTACAGAGATAAGAGAACCTCCCATTTTTCATGGGGTAAATGACTTAGAGGAATTTCTAACAAAATATGAAGAGGAAGTATTAGAGAATCATAGGCTCTTAGCCCCATATATTTCACTCAAGGACACACCTGCAAGATGGTGGGGTGTGCATAAAGAAACAATTCAAGATGGGTACCAATGTAAATGATTATTGAGCAATAGATTCGACGCAGAGCCGAGGAGCAATAAAATGCAGAGGTATGATGGAAAAGGAACACCAAAAGAACACTTGGAGAAGTGCATAACACAATGTAGGATGACACCACCAGAAGAATGGCCTCATCACTTCATCCATACACTGGAAGGAATCCCAGAGAACTGGTATGTAGACCAGCAGAGGCACTACAGAATGGACAACATTACAATAGAACTTTGTAGTAAACTTCTCATTTGAACATGACAACCCCAACATTGATTCAACACTGAAGAAGATAAGAGGTGTGATATTTATTGATGAGCCAGAGATTGAACTCATGACAGAATATCAACAACAAAATAGACAGATAGTCAAAGAATTTCTTTCATGCTATCATGTTGAAGAGGAAGCACTAGATGAAGATGACCCATGCAACATTCAAATTACAAAAAATTGAAGGAGAAAGAGAGGTGGAAGGTCCATCTTTGTAGTCAGAAGTATTTGTTGCACCAATCAAAGTGAAGAAAGTCAACATTGGGACAATTGACAATTCTAAAATGGCAAGTATTGGAGACTATTGGGATGAACAAACAATAGAAAGAATAATAGAGTTACTACGCGAATATAGTGACCTGTTCCCAACGACATTTACACAGATGAAAGGCATATCAAGAGAGCTAGGAGAGATGAAAATACCCATCAAAACTGAGGCAAGACCTATCAGGCAAAGACCTTATAGACTTAATCCAATACATAAGCAGAAATTGACAAAACGTTGGAAGCTGGTATCATGGAACCAGCAGAGGAATCTGAATGGATAAGCCCTATGGTAGTCCAAGAAAATAAATAACGGGGGATAAGGATTTATGTAGATATGAGGAAACGTAATGATGCTTTCTTACATGATCCTTTTCCTACCCCTTTTACAGATGAGTTCCTAGGGAATGTGGGAGGCTAGGAAGCATGTTCATTTACAAATGGATTCTCAGGTTACCATCAGATCAAAATAGCTCAAGAGGAAAAATATAAGACTACCTTTGCTACAAAATGGGGATCCTACCAATATACAATCATGCCATTTGGGCTGAAGAAAGTACCAACCATATTTCAAGAGTAGTCATAGCTTCTTTTAAGGAATTCATAGGTCAATTTCTAGAAGTATATATGGATAACTAGACGGTATATATTATGCTAAAGGATCATGTATATGTGTTAAGACTCATGTTGGAAAGATGCAGGCAATGTCAGATATCATTGAATATCAAGAAATGCATTTTTGGGACACCTTTTGGAATATTGTTGGGACATATAGTGTGTAAACAAGGATTGCTAGTAGATCCTGTTAAGATTGCAGTCATTGTAAATTTACCACCACCAAAAGAAGTGCACCAATTGAGAGAAACACTGGGACATATAGGATATTACAAGAAATTTATAAAAGGGTATGCGCAGATTATTGCGCCAATGGAAAAATTGTTAAAGAAGGATATCTGATTTCAATGGATTGAGGCTTGTCAAAAGGGGTTGGACGCCTTAAAAGAAAAAATGGTCACAACACCTATCCTAGTATTCCTAGATTGGGAAAAGACATTTCATGTGCATGTAGATGCATCGGCCATAGAACTTGGAGCAATGATGGCGTAGCCAAGAGCAGGGGATTTAGACCATCCAATAGCCTTTGAAAGTAGAAAATTTTCAGAATCAGAGAAGAATTACAACACCACAGAAAGAGAAGGCCTAGCCATGGTATATGCACTTCATAAGTTCATGCACTACTTATTGGGTAAACACTTTAAGATGTTCATAGACCATTCTACCCTTAAATACCTAGTCAACAAGCCAGTGTTGGGGGGGAGGATCTGTAGATGGCTATTGTTATTTCAAGAATTTTATATTGAAGTGATAGTCAACCAAGAAAGATGAATGTAGGACTCGATCACCTGTCAAGGGTAATTAATGGAGAATAACCTACTAACTTGGAAGACAAATTCCCTGATGCACAACTATTTTCAGTACATATAGCTGATGAATAATTTGTTGATATTATTGAATACTTAAGTATAGGTATTGTGCCACAAGAGTTTAGCACTATGCAGAAGAAAAATATGGTAGTTAGAGTTGCATACTATCAACTTATTGTAGGACACTTATCCAAGATGGGTGTAGATAGAATTTTGAGAAGGTGTATATTAGAGCATCAAAGACCTAGAATTTTGGCAAAATCTCATGAAGGTATAACTGGAGGACACTATGCAGGAAAAGCTATTGCACAAAAGGTATTGTGCACAGGATTATGGTGGCCAACAATTCATAGAGATGCCAAGAAATTTTTATAGAAATGTGATGTTTTTCAAAGGGTTGGAAAATCCAACATAATGGATGAGATGTCTCTAATACCAAAAGTAACTTTGCATATATTTGAAAAATGGGAAATAGACTTTGCTGGACCAATCAATCCACCAGCAAAAAGATCAGGAGCTAGATATATCATTACTACGATTAAATATTTAACAAGATGGGCATAAGCAACACCAGTCAAAGAATGTAATGTAGAGACAACACACTTCTTGTTTGATCGAGTGATCACCAGGTTTGGGTGTCTAAGAATTTTGATGAGTGACCAATGTACTCACTTTATCAACAGTATTATCATGTCTATGACTGAGGAGTTTGAAGTCTATCACCAGAAGAGTACACCATACCATCATGAGGAAACTGGAACAGTAGAAACCTTCAATAAGATATTGGAGAATGCTTTGACTAAGATCTACCATGTTAATAGGGATGATTGGGATTTGAAAATACCAACAATACTATGGGCATACCAGACTACATGTAAAAAGTTGAAAGGACAAACACCATTCAGATTGGTGTATGGGTAAAAAGAAATGTTACCATTGGAATTTCTGGTACCGAGTCTACGCGTAGTAGAAATCACCAACATGACAAAAAGAGGCACAATAAAGGAAAGGTTAAATCAACTAATGGATATGGAAGAGGACATGATTATAGCAGGATTTCACGAGGAAGTACATAAAGCAAGAGACAAAGCATGGCATGACAGACATATTAAGAGGAAGATTTTCAAGGAGGGAGACCTAGTCCTGCTCTCTGATAGTAAATTTTCCCAACATCCTCGTAAATTTAGAATGCATTGGCTAGGGCCCTATGAAGTAAATAGTGTCACGGATGGGGGATTTGTACAACTAAAGGATCTAGTAGGAACAAAACTCAAGGGAATGATCAACCGTAGTCGACTGAAACTGTACAGGGATAGTCGACCTCCTAACGCTTAAAAGTTACAGTGCAATCATAAATGCATGTATATAGTGTACTATAGCAGAGATTAGGATAGAAAAATGATAAAAATAAATAAAAAAGAAGAAAAAAGAAATACAAAAATAAAAAATGGAAGAAAAACACAAAAAGACATAGAAGTTGATTGAACCATAAGAAAATGCAGAAAAAAATTGCTCCCAGTAATTACCGTGACAAACATCAGAAATCAGCGCGTAGGAAAAATTACACTTGGCACAAATGCACACAAAAAGTGGAAAGTGAATAAGACTGGGTCTATATAAGGCGGAAAGCACGTGTTTATTCAACACTTAGCGATTTTTTAGCACAGAGCGAGAAATAGAGTGACTTCCCTAGTTAGCATTGTACTCTGAAGCAAGAAAGTGTGTGAATTTGAGACAAGATGACTCCACCGAAGTTTGGCATGCCAAGCGAGTACGTTTGGGTTACCCGGCAGGGTTAGAGGCACAAGGAAAGAGCACAACAACCATAGCATGTGGTTGAGCTGGAGGATGTTACCACCTCAGATACAGATTCCATTAGCTGACACGGGTTGAGGAAGAGACATCAATTGTGCACCAAGGCGAAATAAAGCATAGCTCCGTGACCCATAATGGAATTATGAACCCTAACCCCGAGACACCTGCAAATCCTGATGAATCAATGGGACCGCGACAGTCCCATGAATAGGAGGAAGTATTGGTCGAAGACATCACTGACATACCATAGTTCAGAAGGGACGTAGAGGATGTAGAAGTAGCAAAGGTAGACACATAGGCTGCGGGACAGAAAAGAAAGGCCCCAGACACCATGGAGGTTACACTCCCTTATCTCCCAGATGTAGTCATCACTATGAATGATATGTTGGGGAAGGTACCTAAGCTTAGGTACGATGACCACAATGTGCGCGACATTGCCAAATTCCTAGATTTGGATGAGGAGAGATATTTGATAAACACAGGGGAAGTTGGACCCCTCAACAAACCAATTCTAGTGCCAACGTAGTGGATAACATGGATCTATATCAAGTATTATGAATTTTTTGGACATACCGCATTTCGGGCATGGTAAGAATGTCGAACTATGTGTCAAGCAGCTAGTCGCCTGCGTCCATGGAGGAATCCTATGGATGGAAATGCTAGTACAAATATATGTGGCATTGATTGCCAAAATCAAAGGACTCCCCACATTCGACGCGCAGCTAGAGGAGTATTTGGATAACAAGGCGCGTGAAAAATAAATCATAGAACTGGTCAAAGCGCAGTTCGACACAACTCGGGGCAATAAGGGAATTGTCATCAAGGACATCAATGAAAACGCGACAAGGTTCGCCAACAATCTCAACAAACGTTTGAGAAAATGTCGCAAAGAGGAAGTGCCAACAGGAGTGATTGTAGTAGTGGCGCGTGTTGTGAAGGGGATTATTTCTAGTTGGGCACCATACCTGCTGAACCATTTTATGATAGACTGCAAAGACGCACATGATAATGGAACGAAGTTCCATTACTTGTGGTTGATCATCCTGATAGCATTGGTAGGGTGGGAGGAGCCAAAGTTCTCCACATTTTTGGATAGGATGGGGAAATGTTATGCGGCCAGATATGAGTCCCTCTGACAGGCCAAGGATAACAAGATACAATAGGCCAATAACATAGTCTTCACAATGTTGTTGGAAGACATACAACAGTGCACAAAAAATGTATGGCGCATAATGATGGAGGAAGTGCAGGAGACAGATGGGATAGCCAAGTTCAAGGTGTCCAGACATCATGTATGGATCCAATCCGCGAGGGAGCCCAAGAAGGCATGGTTGGAGATGCAGTACTACGTCACCAAAGAGGAGGTGGACTTGATCATTAAGGACTGGCCTGCGCAGTGGCAGCTACTAGTAACAAAACTAGTCATGAGGACAGGCACAACGCAATCCTCTCAGCCTAAGGACAAGGATGAAGTAGGCTCTTCAACATGAACCAGTAGCCCAACCAGTAATACTAGAATGACTACAGTGTGAAATCCACCAACCGGGAGCAACGCAGTACCCAAACGACCAAGACAAACAACAGTAGCATCCAGGACAAGAAACTAACAACAAACTAGAAGGAAGGATACTTTGTAGGATGCAGAAGGAACAACCTAGGGAACAACAAGTGGGGTGCAGCCCTCACAGACAACAAGGAATATCGCGCAAGAAAATGATGCGTGAAAGAAAATAAAATATGACACAGAGGATCCAGACATCACCCTAACAGAGGATGATGCAGAGATCGTCATGGACAAGGTCCAAGACATGAGTGAAGAAGTCGTCAGAAGTGCAGAGGCGCGATGAGAAGAAATCATGGAAAAATTCCTAGAAGTTCATGAGAACATTCAACAACTACGGAACCAAGCAATATAACAAGTCGCGGTGCAACAACAAGAGAAGACACAGAGACCACCTGCGCAGAAAGAAGGAGAAGAGATAGTGTTGTTTGTTGTCCAGGGCAGGGAGACATTTATAGTAATGCATCAAATGATCATATTCGATTAGGAGACTGTGCAGAAACCCCAGGAGGAGGTAGAACAAGTGGAAATTATCATGGCACAAATAACTACCAAGGCCTTATATGGGCTACAGGCTAATGTCATGCAGGAAGTATAGTCTAGGGCCCGCGCAGATGAAACAAAATTAGAGGTCGGGAAAGGAGTCACTGAAATGATTCAAATCACATGTGACCAACTCACCGCGGAGAAGGATGAGGAGAAAGAATGCACAGAAAAATTAGAACAGGGACTGACAACGGTTTATAATCTCATCCCAAGCAATGCGCAAGCAACACAAAAGAGCATAGAGGAGAAAATCAACGTGATTGTACAAGAAATTGACCAATATAAGTAGGATATTGAGGATCTCAAAGAAAGGCTCAAACCTACGACACCTCATGAGGTCCGAGAACAAAGAGCACAAGAATCTCCACTCTAAATAGCTGAGATGGAGAAAGAAGCAAGGGAAGTCGAAGAATTGTTCGACATAGTTGCGCAGATTTGGACTATTCTGAAAGAAGACGAGAAGGTCTAATGGTGGGACCAAGAAGAGAAAAGAGTCAGCGCTAACATATAAGAGCTCAAACAAAGGCAGAAGAGGAAAGAGTCAGCACTAACATATAAGAGCTCAGACAAGAGTCAGCGCTTGAAGGGCACTCAGGACATGAAGAAGCTACAAACAAATTTGAAAGAAGCGCAGACGTAGAAGCAAGAAAGACAAGTAGAATTGGAACCCCTCCAAGAACAAGTAGCACAGATGATTGTGCAGTTGGAGGAAGAAAAGAAAATTATGGCACATGCACAGAAAGAGGGCGCAACATTGATCCAAGAGGAGATAACAACGAAAAAAGTGGAGGAGCTAACATGAAAAGTCGCGCAGGTCAAGGCAAAAGGAAGGGAAGTAGCAAACAAGTTCCACAGTTTAGAGACAACATTAGATGGAGCGTGTACTACCTGAGTGGCTCGGGACGAGTGACATGTCAGTGTTGGGGGCTTGTTGGGTGCATGCCTATTTTTTGAAGAAATACTATTTTGAGCATATGCATAGTTTTGGAGGAGAGGGTGTACTTCTGGAAAGACCTAATTTTGTAGCGCACACAATCGAAGGAAAGAAAGCAGCATGCAGAAAAAGAAGGAAAATCAACATGCAAAAGTAAAAGCAACATGGCATGCAAGCAGATAGACCTAACCACGTTAGGGTTAGGGTTTTGGAAAAACATTGTAATGGCTATAAGCCTAAAAAGCAGTTTAAATAAGAACCTAGGAGGTTTAGGTCAGGGTTTAGTAGTTCGAAGGTTGGTGTTCAATAATTGTTAAACAATTGTAAGTTCAAGGTTGACATAGAAGAGTCAAGTAGGTCAGATCTTGAGGTTTATATCACAGGCTGAGGATCCTGGTGTGATCTAGTCCACCTCATAAAGGGTATTGAACCTTTACATGCTTGTAAGAAGAGAGATGTAATGTGCGGTGCGCTATATTTTGCAGCAGACCTAATAAAAGAGCAGAGAAGCCAAATCTTTGTGGGCGTATCCTAGAAGTGGGTGAACCATGGTAAAACATGTGTCATATGTGATGTTTAATGCATGTTTACTTTCTGTCAATGATTGATCATACTTACCTTCTGTCAATGAGTGATTTATGAATGAACGGTTAAGCTAAATATGTTAGAATTTATGCATGGCCTAAAAGATGAATGAATCCTAGGAATATTGAATGGATAATATGTTGAATGTATGAAGAAGGTAGAATACACTCCTAGATCCCCACTCATTCCTAGACTGCAAGCACTTGAACATTGCAGTCAACCATAGAGCTATCTTGAGTGAGACTGTGCAGTGCAATTTGTGCATTGTGTTGCCTTTTGGTTTACCAGGAGGGCCGATAGTTTTAGAGGGTTTTGTTGGAAACATGTTGAGATACGAACCTGGGTCAACCCTAGAAGTAGAAGTGAGAGATATAAACCAACATAACAAAACATTTTTTTTTTTGAAATATTGAATACATAAGTGAATTAGTTGTTTCTCTTTCACATGTATGCATTTCTTCTTTGTATAATGTGTTTATATATTTCTTCTTTCTGTATTGTTTTTATTTTTGTGAGTATGTGTATATTGTTTTTATGTGTGTTTTTTTTCTCTTTATTTATTATTTATTTATTAAATTTTTGTTTAAGTAGTATGTATAGTGTTATTAAATATAATTATAGTTATTTTTTTTTTTATGCATAAGCTTGTTTACCTATTACATTTTTATTTTTTTTATAAAATTGTTTATATATTGTTAATAATTTATTAATATTCACATTTTTTTATTATTAAAGTTATAAAGAATTATCAAATTTACGAAATTATAAATAAGGATAACATTATTTATTTATTTATTTGATTGAAAATCATTTTATATAAAGAATATGATGCTATGATAAATAAAAAGTTAATTGAAGAAATATTATAAACTAAACTTGAATATATATTCTTAGATTTTATAAGAATGATTATTATGTTTAAAAATTCATTTAAAGATTTAAATAAAAAATAAATTAAATTAGTTTCTCTTTTAAGGCTTTTGGATTGATTATGGATGCATGTTGTTGGTAATAGTTTAGACTTAAATATTTTCTTTTAAAATGAGATTATTGTGGATTCACTGGAGCATGTATGTGACTTTTAGTCATATTATAATATGTTGTAAGATGTTGGTTGGCTTATGGTTTAGGGATAACTCATGTTTCATTTATTGTACTTTCTAAAAATTATATAAAGGTATATCTAACTTGAGTACATGATCAAGATGATAAAAGTATATTTACCTTTTTTCTTATAAGTAAGTTTCATTTATTGTACTTTTATTAGCCCATGTTCATGTAAAACTTTATCTAATCTTAAAAAATGAACTTAAATGTTAGATCTGTATTAACTAAGAAAAAATACAAATAGAAAAGCTACAAAATTTGTTTGGAATTTAAAATTTACAAATAAAAAAAATATGTACAAATTAAAAAAAAAAATACAAATAGAAAAGCTATAAAATTTGTATGGAATTTTAAAAATTACACAAAATAAATAAATACATACAAATTAAAATGGCATAATTTATAGACTTCCTCACATGTGTATTTTATTAAAAATTAATACTATGATAGTTTTTGGCCAATGGCATAGATGAAACTTGCATTATCTATATGATTCTCATTAACAACATTAGTATGAAAACTTAGCTCAAATTACTTAGACATTCTCATTCTCAATTTAATATATATATATATATATATATATATATATATATATATATATATATATATATATATATATATATATATATATACTTTCACAAAAAAAAACTATGCACACATATTGAGCATAATATCTCGCGCGAGCCCTTGAGATCAACGCCAAACTTGACATACAAGCCCTACCTAAAGGTCCTCAATAACGTACCTCAGAACAGAATCTTGGCGTCTAACAATTCGTTGAGCGTCGGAAGCATAACCGAGATCATGGTGAGCTCGGTTGCTCCTGCTTTGTTCATTTTCCTAATAGCGATCTTATTCATCCACCATAGGCGAAGGAGTCGAGAGAAGGAATTTGAGGTGGATGAAGAAGAGAATGATTGAGATGAAATGGAGGAGTAAGCCTTCTTGAAGATGCTCCTGGGACTGTTGCAACAGTCGGTTCATTCAATATTTGTAAGACATCCAAACCTGCTATATT
>JZKD02S1617591.1:115137-125549 GCA_000966675.3 Picea glauca
TTACAAAAAAAAATAAATATGTACAAATAAAAAAAAAATACAAATAGAAAAGCTATAAAATTTGTATGAAATTTTAAAAATTACACAAAATAAATAAATACATACAAATTAAAATGGCATAATTTATAGGCTTCCTCACATGTGTATTTTATTAAAGATTAATACTATAATAGTTTTTGGCCAATGGCATACATGAAACTTGCATTATCTGTATGATTCTCATTAACAACATTAGTATGAAAACTTAGCTCAAATTACTTAGACATTCTCATTCTCAATTTAATATATATATATTCACTTTCACAAAATAAAACTATGCACACATATTGAGCATAATATCTCGCGGACGACCTTGAAATCAACGCCAAACTTGACATACAAGGCCTACCTAAAGGTCCTCAATAACGTACCTCAGAACAGAACCTTGGCGTCTAACAATTCGTTGAGCGTCGGAAGCATAACCGAGATCATGGTGAGCTCGGTTGCTCCTGCTTTGTTCATTTTCCTAATAGCGATCTTATTCATCCACCATAGGCGAAGGAGTCGAGAGAAGGAATTTGAGGTGGATGAAGAAGAGAATGATTGAGATGAAATGGAGGAGTAAGCCTTCTTGAAGATGCTCCTGGGACTGTTGCAACAGTCGGTTCATTCAATATTTGTAAGACATCCAAACCTGCTATATTACCTGCAATTTTAGTGGTTTGACTTTGAGAAGCGTTATAGTAAGCAGGAATAATAATCACAACCTTATTTACCAGACAACTGAGGTATTGTTGGGATATTTCTTTCATATTATGCAACACCATTGATGATATTTCCTTAGCCTGAAAGGTTTTATTTTCTCTTTTGCAGGAAACTTTGATGAGAGGCCTGTCGTTAGGTCCACGTGCAATATAAAATGACCAAACACACTTATCACTTTGGACGTTAACCACCAAAGCCATAGAGGGTTCTGTCCTGACTCTTATGTGCATAGACGACATCTATGGCAGTGACAGTCTTGCGCCTTGCGTGCTCAGTGTAAGTGACAACGTCTTTGATGACATTCTCCAGAAAGATCTTCAATACTCCCCTAGTCTCTCCGTAGATGAGTCCATTGATATGCTTGACGCCTCCTCTCATGGCAAGACGTCTGATGGCAAGCTTGGTGATGCCCTGAATGTTATCCCTCAGCACCTTCATGTGCCTCTTCACTCCTCCTTTTCCCAAACCCTTGCCACCCTTGCCGCAGCCTTACATTGTTGGTGTTTTCTTGTTTCTTTCTTCAAGACTGAGGGCTTTCAAATCAAATTCGCTCGCTGCAATTCGAACCCTACAGGTCACGATAGACTTCTTCAACATGGTTCTCCATGTCACTGGGTCATCATTATTTCTTTATTATGCTGAAAGGTGTACACTTATTGATAATGGGCAGATTTAATACGGGTTTAGTTCTTAATAAGTTTTCTATAGATAGAATTAAATATGGCTGGAATATTCTTAGTAGTCGCACAAAATAAATGGCTGTGATTTCAATCATTAACTTTCTAGCTATTATAAAAACATCCGTTTATGTGTTTACTTTTTTACATTTACCTAATCATATTTAAAAATTACTTTGATAGCTAACTTATTGCCACATAAGTGATTAACAAAAATTCAAATATTAACATCAGATAAATGAAACCCAACCATTTATTTGTTAATCAACAATAAAATTTAATATATTCTTTTAAAGATTTATTTCGTCTTATCAGCTTTTCAATGTAACCAACAGTTATTTAGTTGTTGTGCTAGTAGGTATTCAAGTCTATATTTGTTGCTATGTCATATGTTCCTAACCATTGGATTTGTCCGCCAGATATGTTGATCCGTGGGTGCCAAAGAAAGGAATGAGATGATCTGTTTCTCACTAAGTTGCTTTAGAAACTACGAAGGCTTTATAAGGGAAACACAAACTCCACTCTGCATGTTAATTATCTATGAATAGGGTTAACGAGAATTAAGAGAATAAAAATATAAATACTTTATTATTTTGACACATTTATTCTCATATATATTTTATTCAAAATATAGCTAGCATACCCTAATGTAGGGAACAGAAACACCAAAAGCATACCCCACATATTAGAAGATTTGGAAGTTTCCTCCACTCATGGGCCTTTTCCAAATTAGAGACCTCTTTTTAAAGCAACTGCTGGAAATGAAGTTTGTTTTACTGTTTCTCTTTTTTATCATTTGTTTATCTTTTTTGATCATTTCTTTTTAACGAGTTTTGTCCAAAAATTTAGAAGGATGGATAGAATTGCATAATTCAATGGTTGATATTACATTTAAGTGGTTGAGATTACATATTCTGGGTGTCCTGGAGGTTTTTAAGGGTTCTGGATCGATTTATGCACTCAAAAACATGATTTAAACAATTTATTGAGATTCCACCAATAACTGATTTGTAGGATTCTAGTGACAAACATATAACTCTTACACTCCGCCATAAAATTTGTTTTCCATGCAAGTTATTTGCAAAGATTGTTTTTACAGGGTTGGTAGCGACTTGATTCTTAGCAGGTTGCTTGAAGAGGCATTCATTTTCTCTGAAGGAAACCGTGGAGGGAGTAGTCTGATTCTCCTGTTTGTTGGAGATGATATCAACTCTGTCTTGATCACCACGCCAAATCCCCACATCAAATTTGTCTTGATCACCATGCCAAATACCCAAACATGTAAGTGGGTTCGAGATCGATGTCGATAGCCATACCACCACCATGATTATGAGAAGAAGCCATGGATGGAAACAATGAATTAAGGGAAAAGAGCAACCTGCACATCCAAAAAGACAAAACAAGGTGAGGAATTGCTATTTTATGAGAGAGACAATATGTTCAAATGTAAGTTTTCTATCTCGAAGTAATTTTTAGTGCCTTCTCTTTGTTTTATTGGTCTCTTTTCCATTTGAGAGCGAGTTCCTGGATGATTCGAAGAGGAGTGGGAGAGCTGCGAGGAGGATCCAACATCCAGTACGGTATGTGATGTTGCTATGTCATTTGAGAACAAGTTCCTAGTTAAATCAAAAGAGGAGTAAGAATACAGAGTGAATATTTTTCCCACAGTAAGGACTTGACCAACGACCGGATTATCAGTGGGATTATGGAAGCTTTTCCACAGGTCTTGTTCTTCAAAACTAAATTTTCATCACCACTCATTACAACAGACACCACACCTTTATTCACAACACTCTTTCAAATTGGGTGGCCCATCCCATTGACTAACATGAAGTCTCATCGCAGAATCTAAAAACGACCCACATTCTTAACAGTCCCCAAAACCACTGTTACCCACAATCAAACAATGAAAAACACTGAAAGAGTGGAGGAAATTATTTATACTTACATATGTATTGAGTTGCCTAACAAAGCTAGAGAAATTATTGTGCTTGAAGTACTTGGGCAACAAGTCTTGTGGTCCTTCTCAATTCTTAGTATTTTGTTAATGCATACTTCATAATACTTCTCCTCTTTCTGGACATAAATTTCAAACATAGTTCCTTGAATGACTTTTGCTCCATTTTTGGAATTCTTAGGTTTTAATTGTGTTTCTATATATGTCAGTTAAATCTTCAGTGATTGATGATCCAATTTTATATCTAGTTGGTTTGATTTTCACGAATTCCAATATATTCTTAGTAGTACATGCCAAATGACTCCTCTTTATAATTTTCCTCTTTTGGAGAGAGTGGCCATTGCCATGCATTTTAATTTTGGATTTCTTATGTTGGAAAGCTATTGTTGTTATATATGGTAAGTTTTGATCCTCTGAAATTCATTCTTACTAATATCTTTTTACAAAAAATCACATATTTAAATATCGAGTTCACAAGTTCATATTTATGGAAGCCAACCACAATCTGGGCTCATCATTAGATTGTTGAAATAGCCTATAATATAAAATAAGGCACACTAAATAGAATCACTAACAATAGAGGAGTAACTGATATAAGATCTTATAATGATACAATAACCTTGTATTTTTACACATTCTTTAGTTGCACAGTGAACAATTATATTTCCCATTTGTATTGTTGCAACTTCTGTTTCCCCCTTTGCAGGGCATTCATATGCCTTACAACCTAATATGCTTGGTCCTACATTGAAATTTGTTTTTATCTTTCTAGGAAGTATATCATTGCAAAGTTCAAGTGTAATGTTGCTTATTGGTATTCTTTATATGTTGTTGATATCACTTATATAATGGAGATATTGTGTTATACCCTATGTTGATGATGTGATGAAACATAGAAAGGGAATATGGTATAAAGCTTAATTAAAAGGGGAAAAGTTTGCATGCATACTAATAAAAGCAAGATAACCTATGGCCTAAGAAAGAAAATTAGGGGGGTTGTGTATGACAAGTGGCAGGGATCTCCCGTGATCCTTTTGAGCCCAACATGCCTATAAACAACGGTTTGAGGAAAGGAAGTACTCCTTACATGCCCTACATCATCTTTCTCATTCCATATATTCTCCTTACATCACTCTTCTTTACATTTCTTACATCCATCCTTACATTCTATTGTTTTGTACTTTCATGCTGCCTTTATTTTGGGGTAATTGAGGTACTTTGTTGAACCATGCATTTTTAAACAAAAATAACTCTCATAGAGGCTTCATAACTCACAAGGTGCTGTTTTTTGTAATTTTAGGTTAGACCTACACTTACACATGAATTTTCAAAATGATAACTCCAAATTGTTACGATTTGTCCTTAACTATGTTGTAAAAAACAATTGTTAGGTTTTGATGAAAACATGGAGTGGCCTTTGGTCCATGTGTGTGCATGAATAGTGTTATAATTGTTTTACATGTTTGATCACTCAGTGTTTTATCGTTATCGTTACCTTAAGGTACTGAGTAAATAATATTGTTAGGAAAACATGGAAGTAGACTCTCATATACTTATGTATGTGCATGTAGTGTTATGCATATATTGCATGTTTGACCATTATTTTTGGAGGCTTCCTTGACTAAATGAAACCCTCGTGAATATTGGTTTCAATGTTGAAAACTCCTCATTCCTTATCATTAGTTCCAACCCATTAAGAGATATGTATTTAATAAAATGGAGCAAAGACATACAAAAGAAAGTGGACATGAATTATTGCTCTAATCACAAATTATTAACTTGTTGGACACATAGACTGATATAGTGAGTTCCTTAAATGATTAAGAAGAGCTTGAGACCAAGTCTTACCTACCTTAGCAGAGCTCAAGACTAAGACCTTACCTAAACTCAAATAAGACCGACACAATCAAGACCTTGCCTACCTAAGTAGAGCTCAAGACTAGGACCTTACTTAGCTAAGGAGAGCTAGCTTATGTAAGACCGTTCAAGACCAACCTTTCTATATAGCTTAGTAAGACCATGACCTTTCCCATAGCAAAAGTGTATCCTAGAATGCATTTTCTTTCGTCTCACTTGCAATGCATTTATCTATTTATAAAAAATTTGGAATTAAATTATTTTGTTTGCAAATTTTTCATGAAAATAATAAGAATCATAAAAAAAAAATTATGTTGCCAATTTTGAATCTACTAATCATTTCTAACATTCTTATTATATGTTCTCCTTGTATGGATATTGATTTATGCTTCTATCAGTGATAGAAGATATGACTTTTAAGTCAAAATACATATTTTACTCCATCTAACTTTTGTTATATCATGTTTGTGGTGTTCTCTTGTATAGGGTTTTAAGCAATTGTGAAGGTTTATAGTTGTAGGGTTTAACTTTAATTGTTTTTAGTGATAGAAGATATGACTTTTAAGTCAAAATACATATTTTACTCCATCTAACTTTTGTTATATCATGTTTGTGGTGTTCTCTTGTATAGGGTTTTAAGCAATTGTGAAGGTTTATAGTTGTAGGGTTTAACTTTAATTGTTTTTAGTGAGAGTTATTTTATTAATTGTTTTTTGTGAGAGTTGAGCATCTTGGTGTTTTCGATCATATATGCACTCCTATATGTACTCCTTTAAACACAATGAGTTTATGGATTATAAGTTATATTTATGGAAATGTTTTGTATTGGTAAGATGCTATTCTCTCTATTGGCTATAGTCAAAGTTATACTAAACTAATTTTGTTGAATGTTGTAGTTCAAAAATCCATATCATAGTGATATCATGTTTACAAGTATTGATCTAGACAAGGAATGTTACAAAATCAGGACTTGTACACTTCTTCATTCACTCTTTTTTAGTTTCAAATAAGTTTAACACTTAAATCTCGCCAAATGTTTAGTTGTGGTGCCCTGAAATATTGTAAGAATATCTAGTGATTTAGCTTGAAGGGTGTTTTCCATTTCAGCCTCTTTGGGTTGTGAAAGATAGGTGAGAATTGTCTACACTTATTATCTCTTTGCTCTAGCATCTATATCAAATTGTTTATGAAATAGTTTCTAAAATAGTTTCTAAGATACAAGACGTATTAGGACTAAATGATGACAATACAAGTTTTTTGTTTTATTTCATTTTCATAACAAATTATGATTCAATCTCGAATAACAAATAGCTTTAGATGATATCTATTTCACTTGTTTCATTCTTTATTCTCTCACTAAATAAATATGATGATCATAAAATATATGTTACTTGTTTTTTGGGGGCGTTTCCTTTTCTCCACTTCCGGGATATGCTAGTATGAAAAGTTTTATAATTTTAATAAGTGTAATTTGTATTTTTAATAAAAAAATTATATTTTTTATAATTTATTATCTAGATAACATTAATTAGTTTTTATTATATATAAATAAGACTATATATTTACCAATTTATCACTTAAAATTTTGATAGATTTTACAGTTTTAAAAAGGAAAAAAGAAAACTGTGGACCAAAGCTTTCAAAATTATTAACCTCTGTTTAATACGTACTCTGTGCTTCAATGCTAGCAGACGATCTTAGGAATCATATTGAAACTTTTTTAATCACGACAACGACAATCCCAGTTCCCGTGATAGCAACGTCGCATCAAAATAGCTTTTGTGTCAATGAAAAAGTAAGGGAGTAGCTTTTTAAACGAGGAAGGAACCACTTATCGTTTCAAACAAGGATGGAAGGAACTGGCTTTTAAATATGGAAGGAACTATCTGTAGTCTCCGAAGTGACTGGCTTTCTTATGAAAGAAGGAATCGACGCATTACCCTTGGGAAGGGTGTAGCTTCAGTTAAATGTGATAGAAGGCCCTCTGTGTAGAAATCTTCAAAGCAAGAAAATAAAAGGAGAACGTGGTGGAGAGGATAGTTAACAGCATCAGAATTTAGGAAAGAAGAAGACAAAAGGATGGAGAACCTGTCTGGCTTAATGGCGTACTTCCGGGAGCAAGCTGCCGTCAAAGACGCTTCAGAGAAATTCGATAAGCGAGCCCTCCTCCAATTCCATGATAAGATCGCCCGTCAGCTAAGGAAGTCCGCAGCAGAAGGCAGTTTTGAGATACGGTCGTCTGTCACTGACCCCAGTAACAACGGTGGCGCAGCCTGTTCGATTCCGCTGGAAAAGCTGCACCCCATTTCATTCAACGAGTTGAAGGTCGGGCAAGTCCACCGTGGCCGGGTGGTTTACGGGACGCTGTGCGCAGATGCCAACAAGATATGCAGTATCATGACTTTGCTCGAAGACGATAATGGACTTGCCGTCAGGCTCGAAATCTACAACGCCGCTCCCTCGCAGGCGGAAATCAAGAGGCTTTACCCCAGGGGTGCCAAGTTGGCCGTCAAGGAGCCCTATTTTAAAGTCGCCGCCGACACTGGCCTTATCATCCGCGTCGACAACCCCGCCAACGTTGTGAAGCTCATGACTGAGAAGGGGACGCGGACGGAGAGCCTGCCACCCGTGGATGTGGAAGACGTGAGAAAAGAAGGTATACGAAACTGGGACGCAGCAGCCGAGCATTATACGAAATGCATTGACGCCTCTCTGCTTCAGCTCAAGGAGAGCTCCCCCAGTGGTAATAATAATACCGTTAACGGCCTTCTGCATGCGTATTCCAACAGGGCGGAGACGTGGCTGCAGATAAAAGAATTCAATCGGGCGCTGGAGGATTCCAATGACGCCCTTCGGATCAATCCCAGCCATCTTAAGGCCGGGCTCTGCTAGGCCTGAGGCATTATAGGGCGGCATGCGAATGTTTGAAGAAAGCAGTCAAGACCAGCCCCGAGCAAAAGGAAATACAAGCGGCGGTAGGCCAGGCCAAGACATTTTATGCCCAGAATCTGAATGGCAAGTATGACATCTCGGACTACCTGCTCGGACGCGGATCTTCTCCTCCGGAAGTGGCTGATTTCGTGGGTTCTGTGGAGATCAAGATGACCGAAGACGGCCGCGGCCGAGGACTCTACGCCACACGAAAAATAAAGACCGGGCAGCTCTTGCTGGTAAGCAACGCTGTCGCAGTTGCTTATGAGAGCGCTTTTACCACCGTGTTCCATGTGAACAACAGGTGGAAAATTCCTACCACGACTCGAGAAGATCTTGTGTCGGCGGTCGTCTGTGCTGCCAGGAAATCACAGAGATTGCTCCGCCAGCTTTATAGTTTACAGGATTCCTCCACGCCCGTTAGCCTGGATGTTCCAGCCATTGATCTGTTTAAGACGGGAGGCGAAGAAGAACAAAATGAAAATTTGCTGGCCGACGTCAATCGTATTCGGGATATTATAGGTCTGAACGCATTCGGTGGAGCCGTACAGATGTTTGCTTCAAAATCAAGAATATATGATGCCAATCTCGATCAGCACGACTGTTTTAGCGGTCTCTGGCTGCTGCCGTCCCTCATTAACCATTCCTGCCTGCCGAATTCGAGCTGGCTGGAAGTGGGAAGCGCCATGTTTATTCATGCCTCCAAGCCCATCGAGAGAGGAGAAGAGATCACCATTGCTTACTTCGATGTCCTCATTCCCTTACCGCAGCGCCGAGCCAGGTGCGAGAACTGGGGCTTCAAGTGCAAGTGCAAGATGCACACTGGAACACTCTTTCCGGACATCACTGGAGCCTATAATTACCCAAAGAATTGACGAATTGATTGCTGCAAGGTGTCGTCAACAGCTGTCCGATGTGCATCTTCATGCAGGCGCAGAATTCTTGAGCCTTTCTGTAGAGGCAGAGGAGATCATCCGGAGTTCCCACGTGTTAAAAACGGAACAAGAGAGGCTCTGGATTCGTGCATCTTTTGTGTGTACTTCCACCATGTTGAACGGCAGCTTTCCTTCATGGGAGAAAATTATGGAGGCCATTCAAAGCACCATGCCGGGGGACGTTATAAATCTGGAATTGGCTGCCGAGAAGTTCAAAAAACTCCAGCGTTTGATGGGTGACGAAAATGAAGCATTTATTACACAACACGCAGCAGTCCAGGCCAGGGAGGCATGCATCCGTGTCTTTGGCAGACACAGTGAAGATGCTGTCAAGGCGTTCGTACTCAAATATTCAAACTTACACGCATTTTAGTAATAGTACCTCCGCCATTGCCTCGCCATTATAGGATCGCATTCCATTTGGAAGCCGTACGGCAGAGGCCTATTTTGTGTGAAGCATTAGAATTACTTAAATTATTTTGATATGGATAGTGTTTACAGATTTTATTTTAATTTTTTATCATGCACAGACAAAGATAAATGGAGGGCTTTGTTGGTATAAATATGAACCCTGCTGAGCTGTGTTGAATACAACTAGAATGGTTTGGAAGTGTTCCCGTTCATTGTCCAGCATTGATTCCTGATTTGATATGGGAATTTTGATATGGATATTAAGATATTCAATTTATACTTGGTGTGGTGTGTGGTGTGGTGAAGTAGTGCAAATTTGGGTTGCAAACTAAAATTTTAATTAATTATAAAATAATTAATTATATTGTATTGGGCCATTGGATTTCGGCCATATTTTTCACTTCAACAATTTGGGTCATTGGGTCATTCGAGTTGAGAATTGGAAGAATTAATCTAAAACAGAAAACCGGTTTCTATTATTGCACGCATAAAGTTTCTATTATTGTACGCATAAACTCAGATACAATACGTACATAAATAGTTGGAGTGAGATCCAACTTATTCCACTTATTGTGGGAGAAGTTGAGGGAATATCTCAACCTCCCCTAGCTACCCCCAACATAATCCCTAAACTCTAGGAATCCCTAATGAGTCATTATTATCTAACTGCCCCCCTTAATGACTACATTACACAACATAACAAAAGGTTACAACACAAATTGTCTGACTAATCCTCATACGCAGTTACACCCATCTCTGAACTTCATAGACACGCTCTTTCTCTCCATCATCTTCGAGCTACCAATTCATCCAGCATAAATAAAACTGCTTCCGACCATCTTTGAAGCATTTGTAGGATCAAAGATTCTAAACTACCCCGAAGAATAGTCTCGATACTGA
>JZKD02S1617591.1:126789-145480 GCA_000966675.3 Picea glauca
CCACATTTCTTCGGAAGATTTTTCCAAATCTATTAGATGTAGTTGAGAATCTGCAAGAGACAATCCAAGAATGGACTTGGCTCTATCCTCTCTTTTCTCCCATTCAATTAATTGCCTGGGATCTGTAGGTGCCTTCTCTGTTCCTTTTACTATTCCCCATAAGTTCTTATGCATCATTTGAAGTTGTATTTTTACTTTCCAAGTATGGAAATTAAAACCATTAAATTTTTCCAATGCAATATTTTCCATGTCAACACAGATTTAAATCAAAAAATGAATACCTCTGCAAATGGCATATTTCCTTCCTTTGGCAGCGTTCCTTTTAGATGTTAATGCATGGACATATTACAGGTTATACGCTGTGAATCTTCTATTGCAGCAGCGAAACCCAGCAGCAGTGAATCTATAGATCCCTGGTGATTGCAAGCTTGGCGACCCAGCAGTAGCGATCTCCTATTGCAAGCTTTCTTCTTTGAATACAGATCCCTGGCGATGGCAACAATGTCGTCTCCACGCAATGCGTACTCGTAGCAGATGATGGCGTCTCCACAGCTTCTTCACGACTTTGTTCTCCACAGCAAGCCACGGTTCACAGCAGCCGGTTTCTTCACAAGGTTGTTGGCTCTCCTTCACTGCGCATAACAGCAGCGGCTCACCTGGGCGCAATGTCTCTCCGATGACTCCAGACCGGTAATAGAAACCCTAGACGAATCAGGGCTCAGCGTATCGCTCTGATACCAAGTTGAGAATTGGAAGAATTAATCTAAAACAGAAAACCAGTTTCTATTATTGCGCGCATAAACTCAGATACAATACGTACATAAATAGTTGGAGTGAGATCCAACTTATTCCACTTATTGTGGGAGAAGTTGAGGGAATATCTCAACCTCCTCCAGCTACCCCCAACATAATCCCTAAACTCTAGGAATTCCTAATGAGTCATTATTATCTAACTATTCGTCCCTACAGTGTTCAATTGGAGTATAAATTTACAATAATTTAAAAATAAAATGGAATTTAAACCCAAAAAAAAAAATTGAGTATAGTGGTATCACTTTTAAGTTTTTTTAGTGGATCTTATTCTGTTCATAGAAATGAACACTCTTATTTATGACCTATTCCGTTGGATTTTCTTTTTCTCTCTAATGTAGTGGTATCTATTACTTATAAGACTTTTTTTTTTTGTGTTCCCCCACCCACCCTTCTCATATCCTTATTTGACACTTATCCCCTTGCCCTAATCGCAATGATATATATCACCTATCCATTTGTTTTTCAGTGGAGCCACTCCCCATTCCAGGCAACCCCACTTTTCACATGGCCAACACTCACACCTAAGACCTGCATGTTAAAATTAGACAAAACATGGCCTAGTTTGATCATCTCGAGGACCAAGTACAATCCAAATTTTACAGAGTTCACAACCAATTTTCTAAAGTTGATACCCGATTTGACCAATTAGAGGGAAAATTTTACATTCACTTCTGCTCTCCAACTGTTGTTGAACCTATCCCAGGACCTCCCCTTCCTTGAACAACCCTCCCAAGTAAATGGTGTTGACTCCTCCCATACTATGCCTTTCATTCCAACCCCTTTCATCGTGACCCCCATCTTCCTCAAGTTGAGGTCAACAAATTTGATGGCTCTAATCCCACGGGGTGGGTCACTCAAATGGAGCATTATTTTTCTTTGCATGACATTACTAATGAGTTGGCCAAATTTCGTTATGTTGTTCTCTATCTGGATCCTAAACGTTGGCAATGATGGCAATGGCGTAAAACTGCACGCCAAGGGCATGTGGCTTGAACCCAGTTTGTTGCAGAGCTTTATGAACGCTTTGACACCAACACCTACTATTTAGGTCGTTTGACCAAATTGAAATACTCTGGCACAATGGAAGACTTTATCACTGCCTTTGAGCACTTGGATTTTAGAACAAAGGGAATGACAGATGCCTTCTTCAGGGAATGTTTTATCAGTGGCCTAAAGGATGAAATTCGATCCTAGGTCATCATGGCTCATCCCCAAACTTGGTTAGAAGCTACTAAATGTGTCAAAGAAGCACAACAGGTTGTTTTTTCCCAGCATTGAAAACCCTCTTTTCTTCCTTTCCCTTGACCTACCAATCCTACCCCCCTACCACCCCTCTCAAGATACATAAATTAACTCAGGTAGAAATAGTTGAACGCCAACTGAAGGACCTTTTCTATAATTGTGATGTAAAATATTTTCCTGGGCATAAGTCTAAGGAACAAAAGATTTTTAAGGCCATTTCTAAGGATGTTGTTGAAGAGGACGCTGAAGTCTCTGCTGTGGAAGAGCTACCCCCAAGAGATGATTCTACTTCACCCGTTGACCCACTAGAAGTTGAACCGTTGATTTCGTTGCATGCCCTCACTAGTTTCTATGCTCCCCAAACCCTCAAAATAATTGGCTACATTAAGCACATGAAAGTCATTATTCGTGTTGATAGTGGAAGCACCCATGATTTTATTCATCATCGTATTGCCCAGGAAATCAATTGCTATATCTATGTCGTCAATAATTTTCAAATCATTATTGCCAATGGTGGTTCCATGAAATGTGGAGGACGTTGTTAAAATGTGTCCCTACCAATTGGTCAGTACCACCTGAAATCTCATATGTTTGTTATTGACATGAGCAATTGTGATATTGTGCTCAGTGTTGAATGGTTACACACTCTTGGTCCCATTCTCATGGATTTAAAAAAATTAACCATGCAATTCCAATGGGATAGACAACATTATCAGTTCCAAGCCATTACAGTAGGCTCCTCGAATATCATCAGTTCCCATCGAATGAAAAAGCTCATTATAAAAGATCATTCGGGTATTGTTTCCCAACTCCATTCCATTCAAGCAATTGAGACACCCTTTGTGCACCCTGACCTCCAATGTATCCTCTCCAAACACCAAGATGTTTTTTCCACTCCCCATGGACTTCCCCCTTCACGTGGTGTTCATGATCATTTCATTCCTCTTGTCCCGGGCAGTCTTCCTCCCAATGTTCTCCCTTATCGTCATCCATTTTCCCTAAAGAATGAAATTGAGAAAATTGTTCAAGAATTGCTCGACGCGGGTGTTATCTGACCTAGTACCAACCTCTATTCTTCTCCTGTGGTCATGATACGCAAGAAATAAGGCACTTGGCGGATGTATCCAAACTTTCGATCCCTCAACAAACTCACCATCAAAGACGAATTTCTCATTCTTGTCATTGATGATATATTGAATGAATTGAGTGGTGCTTACTACTTTATTAAACTTGATATCCGTTATGGCTACCACTAGATACATATGAAAGAGGAAGACATTCCCAAGATTGCATTTTGAACTCATGAGGGTCACTATGAGTTCTTGGGAATGCCCTTTGGCCTGTTAATGCTCCCTCCAATTTCCATTCTTATGAATCATGTCATTCATCCTTTTCTCCATCATTTTGTCTTAGTTTTCTTTGATGATATTCTCATCTATAGTAAAACTTGGCCAACACATCTCCCATGTGGATCAAGTTCTCCATCTACTCTCTCAGCACCAACTCTTCCTCAAATAATCTAAACGTGCCTTTGGAGCCTCGGAAGTGGAATACTTGGGTCATATTGTCAGCAATGATGGTGTACGGGTGGATCCTAAGAAAAGTGAAGCTATGTAGGATTGGCCTCACCCTAAGAATATTAAGAGATTGCGTGGTTTTTTGGGTTTAACGGGATATTATCGCAAGTTTGTTTAGAGTTATGGAAAAATTGCAGCAGCTCTCACTTCTCTCCTTAAAAAGAATGATTTCACTTGGACTCTAACAGTTGATCAATACTTTCACGCCTTGATAGATGCTATGTGCACGAATCCTGTCCTAGCACTTCCCAACTTCACAAAGACTTTTGTCCTAGAATGTGAGGCCTCGGGAAAAGGAATTGGGGTAGTCCTCATACAAGATGAGGCCTTTGGCCTCTACTAGAAAACAACTTTTAAAGAGACATTAGGGTAAGTCAATCTATGAAAATGAAATGTTGGCTATAATCACTGCATGTCGTGGATCTTTGTCGTCCTTATCTATTAGGGAAACACTTCCAAATTAAAACTAATTACCAAGGCCTCAATTATTTTCTGGAACAATGAATTTCATCCCTGAAGCAACAAAAATGGGTGACCAAGCTATTTTGATATGATTATGATATTATTTACAAGAAGGGAAAAGAAATTGTTGATGCTCTTTCTAGGGAGTATGAAGAAGAAGGGTCCCTCTTTTCCATTTCTTTCAATGTACCAGATTGGCTCCAAGTTGTTTGTCAGGAATGACTACAAGACCCCAAACTTTCTCACATGATCTAACAATTGCAACACCATTTTCCAACTTCTATATGGTACTCTTCGCACAATGAAGAGCTTATCTACAAAGGTCATTTGTATTTAAAGCAAATAGTCAAAACTTGAATTACCTAACTGCCTATGCTTCCACCTGCTATTTGGAGGGATATTTATATGGATTTCATTGTTGGATTACCTAAATCGAGTAATAAGTCATTCAATGTGGTAGTATTTGATCGTCTTTCCAAATATGCTCATTTTTGTGCTCTTCGACACCCATTCACTACATCCACAATGACTCAAATTTTCATGGATAATATCTTCAAACTTCATGGAATGTCTCATTCTATTGTCTCTAACAAAAATACAACTTTCACCAACAATTTTTGGCAAGAATTGTTCAGGCTCCAAGGAACCCAATTGCATCTCAACACTGCCTATCATCCCCATAATGATGGTCAAACTAAGTTGTCAACAAATGCTTGGAAACGTACTTGTGGTTTTTTGCATCTGACAAACATAATCAATGTGATCAGTGGTTACATCTAATTGAATGGTGGTACAACACATCTTACCATAAAACTACTCACATGACACCTTTTGAAGAATTTTATGGCCAAAAGCCATCATCAGTTCTCTCATACATGCTAGGTGGCTCAAATGTTTAGGTGTGTTGGTTCTTACTTACTATATCCTATCTGAGTTTGTATTGAGTGACCCAGGGTTCATGTCTGTTCGGGTTTCCAACAAAGCCTCTAAAACTATCGGCCCTCCTGGTAAACCAGAAGGCAACGCAACACACAAGGTGCACTATGTCGTCTCAACCGAGATAGTATTAATGGGTGGCCGCAAGACTCATGTGTTTGCAGCCTAGGATTGAGTGGGAGATCTGAGAATTGTATGCTGAAAGTTCTATTATAACTTATTAACGCAATATATTGTCATTATGATTATGCAAGAAATATACTAACTCATTCACTTAGCATATCAATATCTACTAAAAGACAATGACGAAATACATGCATTCAATCACATAACATGAGTTTACCACGGTTCACCCCCTCGGGTTATGTCCACAAAGATCTGGCTCTTCACTCTTTTATTATAGTAGTTCTTAAATCTCGGCATCGCGTGCTTTACAACTCCTTTCAGTTGGGTTGAGATCTATTATGAGGCGAACTAGATCACACCAGGGTCCTCAACCTGGAATCTAACCCTCAAGATCTACCCTCATCAGTCCTCTCTAGCTCAACAACTTACAAACGGAGGTCATACAACAAAATATTACATAACATCCTCTTCCTCACGTCCGACTCTTCACATTCCTTTCTCTCTATCAATAAACTACTAATCACTAGCTCTCCTTCTATGAGACCTAAGTATCTATATTTATATGTGACCGACTCTTCAACCATTACAATATATTGCAAAAAACCTAACCTTACCATCGTTAAGTCTTCCATGCATGCGCACGCGATGCTCTTCCTTCTAGCTGTCGCTTTCCTTGTGCATGCTTTCTTTCCCAAAATTGCCTTTCTTTCCGCTTTTTCCTACTTCCAACAGGGCCCCAACACTGACATGTGGCTCGTCCCGAGCCACCTAACCTTTGTGCGCTTCGTCAATCTTTGTGGTGATCACCTAGAACTTCTCCTTGAGCTCTACTGCTTGTGTTTGAGCCTGCACGACCTTTTCCTTGAGTGCATCTACTATCTGGACTGCGATCTTGTCACTAATCAACCTTGCGCACTCTGCCTGGGTTTTTGCCATGTATGTATTGGCTTCCTCTGCCTGTGCAATGACTTCTGCCACTTGCTCTTGAAGTGGTTCCATTTGAGCCTGATGCTTCTTTTTCTGTGTTTTCATAGTGGTGAGTTCTACCTGCATTTTCTTCATATCTTGCGCTCCGTGATGGGAATTATCTTCTGCCTCTGCTTGAGGTCCTGGATAGATGTGCTTATCCTTTCTTGTTCCTTGTCCCACCGTTGGACTTGCTGATCTTCCTCTAGTTTTTTCCATAGCTATGTCTCTTTCTCGAACAAGTTGGATGCTACGTTGACCTGTTGCTTGATCCCCTGTAGCTACTTTGTTTCCTCATACTTCCTTTGCTCCCTTACTACTGGTGGAGTGGTGGGTGTGAGCTACTCGCAGAGATTCTTGATCTCCTTATGATATTGATCGATTGCCTGTGCAATCTGATCAATCTTCTCTAATGTTGTGAGTACGTCCCTTTGCATGGTCTTTGGAATCTTCTATTAAGTTCTGACCACTTTTTGTTCCAATCCATTCGTGCCCTCCCTCTCTTCTTGGGTCTCGAGCTTAGTCTGCTCATATATTAATTCCAGCTCGTCCCGCTTCTCCTTTTGCTGCTGTAATTCATCTAAGTTTGTGCATGCTCGAGACTGAACTTCTTGGGTAACGCTAACCTGTAATTTGTGTAGAGGTTTGGATGGTATTTGTGACAATACCAATTGGATTTGAGATAAGTCTTTTAGGGGTGTTTTCCCCACGATCTCGTCCATGCGCAACATGTTGGGTGTTATGTGGAATTGCACGCTCGGTTGCGGTATTGTGTGGACCATATCTCGCTCACCTTCTTTTGGTCCTTCTCCTGTCTGTGATGTTGATGGCCCTTTTCCTATGCTTCTGTCTGCTACCTACACTTCTTCGATCTGCTTGAGGAATTTTCACATGTTTTCCAGCTCCTCTTGAATTTTGTCCCTATGGTGCACAACATTTTCAAAATCTTCAGATGTACAATCCTGAACCATTTGGGCAATCATTTATGCATCATCCTCCGTGATCATATATTCTGGAGGTGTTCTCCGTGCCTTCATATTCTTGTGCGCGCCTCTCGTCTGAGTAGTTGGTCTGTTAGTCAAGCCTAGTTCTTGTGAATTGGGACTTGGTGTAGTCCCCTACGTTGCCTCGACCTGTTTCTTCTGTTCTTGGGCCGACTGTGTATTATTATTCTTCCCCTTATGGGTCCTCGTCTTAGTTGTCCCTTCATTTTTCTGCTTTGCTTTGGTCTGGCCCATCCTTCATTTCGTAGGCACTGGGACTTTCTAAGGCTGTGTTTCTTCCTTCTCTGTCTCCTCTTTTGTTGTCCCTGCAGGTATGTCTTGGGTAAGGGTTGGGATATTCCAGTCATCCTCCCAATATTTGATAGCCATCTCGATGTCGCCCTCCTTGATGCAGTAGCGCAATTGTAGCCACTGTTTACTGGGGTCCTTCCGTGCCTGTATCCACATTGCATGTCGACTGTCCTTGAAGTTAGTGATGTCCCGATAGCGCACGATAACCTGTGGCGTTATTCTCCATAGATTGGCGATGGTATCCCATAGGTCGCGAATATATCCTTCGAATATAGATGCGTTTATCTTCCTGTGCTTGGCGCCTGGCACGACGCCCAGTGATAATTATCTCGCTCCATGATTCAGCTTGGGTCGGGTGGCGAAAAATGTGTAATTCGGCTCCTTCCATCCCATGATGGCTATCAGCAGGAGTAACCATGAATAATGAAATTTTGTTCCCAGGTCCTATGCATCCTTGCAGTCATCCAAAAATAGATTCAAAAGATAAGGGGCCCAACTGACTATGGTGCCCTCTACACACTAAGATGCAATTGCAAGAACCCCAGCCGAGACTTCCTCCATGCGGCATTTTCTTAGCAGCTTGTAGGAAATGATTTTTGTGCCAATTTGTGTTGCGGGATCATTTATCCTTTTGATGATGATTCCTTGCGTTCCCCTGTTAGTGCCAAATTTCTTCTTCATCTCTTCCGCAAGTGCTTTCTCCTTTGTTTTGTCGTCGAGAAATTGCGCGGGATCCATGCCCCGGGATGGTAGCCCTGTAATGTGCGCAATGAGCTCAACGTATATCGAAACGAGCTTGTCCAACCATATATCCCCACCATGTGTGACTGCCATCAATTTTTTGATGCAACTGTTTGCGTACTTCCCTTTGCCAAAGTGTGGTAGATCTAGCAGACCTAAAATTCCTGTTTTTTCCAATCCTATTGCCCATTAGAGTGGTTGATTAATTGGTTCCCCAAATGTATCCAGACCCACTGTTTGTAGGTATACTCTTTTTGTGAACTCTCGGAACTTGTCTGTGTCAGTTGCATCGTGGTCTGAGTATTTTAGCTTCTCGACATGACCCAACAAGTCTGATTTCACCCGTACCCCCTCTGGTATACACGGAAAAACAACGACTGCGACGGGTTTCTTGCGTGGTGACCTAGGTACCTGCTTCTTATCCTTCTTCGGTGGTGGATGACTCGAGGTTCCAACCTCCAGTGCTTGTACAACGACAAACCATTCTGGCCATCCCGTGACATCTTCCACCGTTCCTTCCTATGGGTGGTCTAACACGGTTGTTTGATATTCGTTTGGCTCGACTGTTGTTTCCATATTTGTAGCCGTCCCATTGACTCTTGGAGCTCCTTCAGAGTTCTCTAGTTGCGCCTCCTTTAGGGTTCCTATGCCCTGGATCTGTTGCTCCTATGCCTCTGCCGGAATATCCACAATCATGCCCTCAGGTGCAGGTTTTTGGGTTTCTTCTACCATGGTTGTGGGGTTTATCGATGTCATATCTGGCGAGGGGATTTCATCGACATTAACGATCTCCAGTGGCTGCTATTCGCTTTCCTGCGATTTTACCTATGCTCTGGTTTTAACTTTGGAGTGTCATGCAGTCTGGGTCAACTCTTCTTGTTTTGGTGGTGCCATAGTGGTGAATGTCGGTCACTCGTCGAGTTCAATGGTCTCTGAATGCTCTGTGAGCTTCGCTCTGTGCTATGTATGCTCTCTCTTTCTGTTTCTTTTCCAGTCTCACAATAACCTGTTTGTTCCCGCATCCATGCTTTGTATGGGCATCATATGAAACTTGTCGAAGACGCTACCTTTATTATGGATTCAGTGAACCTTCGGTTCTTTCGTACTTTCCATTACTCTCCCTCTTCGTTTCTAGTTGACATAATTAATGTGGCATCCCATCGGTCCTTTCCGGCATTCACTTATGCATAGCTTCGTCGTTTCATACTGCTTTTGTTGTCTTTCCTTTTTCCACTTGTTTCCATTTTGAATTGGTCATTGGCCTTGTCCTCGCCGAGTTTGTATTCCTACGTGTGTGTGCTCCTTCTGCTTTCGGCGCACTATACCTCTGTTGGTGTTGTTTAATATCCTTTTTTTTTTTTTACTGCGCGATGAATTTTCAAGTTGTGGGTGGTTGATTGTCCTTGTATAGCTTCAGTTGGCTCCCGTTGATCATCCCTCTGAGTTATGCACCTGCTAAGTTTTTCAATTGTACATCGTCCCCATTTGTGACAGTTTTTACTTTGTACTGTCCTAACCAGTCCATTCTGAGTTTTCTTGGGTGTTGAATGGATCTGCTGTCATACATTAACACTAAGTCTTCTTCCTTGAAAGTTTTCTTCTTGATGTGTTTGTCATGCCAAGATTTGTCCCTTGCTTTCTGAACTTGTTAGTGGAACCCTACTAGGATCTGGTCTTCTTCCATGGTCATCAACTTATTTAGTCTCTCCTTTACCGTGCCTCGTTCTATCATGTGTGTAATTGCTGCTACGCGCAAACTGGGTACCATAAATTCTAATGGCACCACTGCTTCTTGATCATATACCAGTTTAAATGGTGTGTGCCCTGCCAACTTCTTTCATGTAGTCTTGTAGGCCCACAATACTGCTGGTATTTTGAGGTCCCAATCGTCCCTGTTGACATTACAGATCTTTGTCAATGTATTCTCAAGGATTTTGTTAAATGCTTCTACCGTGCCATTTTCCTGTGGGTGATATGGTGTGCTCTTTTGATGATGAACTTCAAACTCTTCAGTCATAGCATTGATAGTGAAGTTAATGAAGTGCATGTCTTGGTCGCTCATCCAAACTCTTGGGAATCCAAATCGAGTGATTACTTGTTCAAATAGAAAGTGTGTTGTTGTTTCTGCGCTGCAATCCTTCACTGGTGCTACTTCCGCCCATCTTGTTAGGTATTATGTCAAGGTGATGATGTACCTTTCTCCTGTTCTTTTTGTTGGTGGGTTGATTGGTCCCACAAAGTCTATTGCCCATTTATCGAATTCCTGAAATGTTACTTTTGGTCGTAATGGCATCCCGTCCCTTCTATTGGGTTTACCAACCCTTTGACAGACATCACATCTCTAGCAACACTCCTTCAAGTCTCTGTGAATGGTTGGCCACCATAGTCATGCACACAATACCTTTTGCGCGGTAGCTTTGCCTGTGTAATGTCCTCCTTCTATTCTTTCATGCACTTCTATTGAAATTCTTGGTCTTTCATGTTCTAACACATATCTTCGCAAGATGCTATCTGCACCCATTTTGTATAAGTGTCCTGAGATCAGTTGATAGTCTGCAACCCAGACTACCAAGTTTTTCTTCTGTGCGGTATTATATTCCTATGGCGCAGTACCTTTTCTCAAGTACTGAATGATATCTTCAAAGTATTCATCAACGATCCGGACTGAAAATAATTGTGCGTCCGGGAAGTTGTCCTCTAAATTCGTAGGTTCTTCTCCGTTTGTGACCCTTGATAGGTGGTCAGGTCCTGCATTCAATTTTCCTGGCTTGACTATTACTTCAAAATCAAATTCTTGACAGATTCTCCCCCCCAACACTGGCTTATTGACTAGGTATTTAATGGTTGAGTGATCTGTGAACATTTTAAAGTGTTTTCCCATTAAGTAATGTTTGAACTTCTGCAGTGCGTAGACCATAGCTAGGCCTTCTCTCTTTGTCGTGTTGTAGTTCTATTCTGATTCTGACATATTTCTGCTCACAAATGGTATAGGATGATCCAAATCTCCCGCTCCTAGTTACACCAAGATAGCTCCAAGTGCTATGGCTGATGCATCTACATGTACATGGAATGTCTTTTTCCGGTCTGGAAACACTAGTATTGGTGCGGTGACCATCTTTTCTCTCAGCGTATCTAAACCGTGTTAACAATCATCGTTCCACTGAAACTTTGTATATTTTCTTAACAATTTTTCCATTGACGCGGTAATCTGCGTGTATCCTTTGAAAACATTTATGTAGTATCATGTGTGTCCCAATGTCGCTCTTAGTTGATGGACTATTTTCGGTGGTGGTAAGTTAACAATTACTGCAATATTTGCAGGATCTACTAGTAAACCTTGTTTGCATACTATATGGCCCAATAGTATCCCAAACGGTGTTCCGAATATACATTATTTTATGTTTAGTGATATCTTGCACTGCCTACATCTTTCTAACATCAGCCGTAAGACCTCTACATGCTCTTTCTACAAGCTATAGACTGTCCAATCGTCCAAGTAGACCTCTATAAACTGGTGGATAAATTCCTTAAACGCGGCGATGACTACTCTGGAAAATATTGGTGGCACATTCTTCAGTCCAAAAATCATGACTATGTACTAGTAGGATCCCCATTCTATAGAAAACATGGTCTTGTATCTGTCTTCCTATGCTATCTTGATCTGGTGGTAGCTTGAGAATCCATCAGTGAATGAGTAAGCTTTGTGTTCGCCTACATTCTCCAACAATTCATCTGTGAAAGGTGTAGAGAACGGGTCATGTAGGCATGCATCGTTCAACCTCCTCACGTCGACGCATATCCTTATCCCTCAATGTTTATTCTTCTGAACTACCATCGAGCTTATCCATTCCGATTCTTCCACTGGTTCTATGATTCTAGCTTCGAGCATCTTGTCGATCTCAGCTTTGACTTTCTGCTTATATATCGGGTTCAATATGTATGGTCACTGTCTGATCGATCTCGCTTCATCTCTGAGTGGTATTTTCATTTCTCCTAGCTCTCCTACTATACCTTTCATCTCTGTAAATGTTGTGGGAAACTGATTGTTGTATTCGCTCAGTAACTCTGTTATTCTTTCTACTGTTTGCTCATCATAGTAATCTCCAATGCTAGCCATTTTGGGATTCTCAACTGTCCCACTGTTGACTTTATTGATTTTGATCGGTGCAACAATGACTTCTGATTCTATAGGTGGACCCTCCACTTCTCTTTTTCCTTCCTCTTCCTCGATCCGAATATTGTGTAGATCGTCTTCGTCTGGTGCATCCTCGTGCATATGGTAACATGACAACATTTCCTTGATTGTCTGTTTGTTCCATTGTTGTTCTTCTATTATGAGTTTGAATTCTGGTTCTTTGATGAATATCATCCCTCTTATATGTTTAAGAGTTGCATCTATGTTGGCGTTTTCATGCTCAAATGAAAAAGTGACTGTAAAATTATGTTGCAATGCCATCTAGGTTGCAGTTCCTTTGCGCAAATCCTAGTCTGTATACCAGTTTGCTGGTATGCCCTCTAGAGTGTGTATGAAATGATGAGGCCATTCCTCTGGGGGTATCATTTTCCACAACGTTCTTCACTTCTCCAAGTGTTCTGCTATTGCCCTCTGTCAATCATACTTCTACTTCTTGTTGTTTTTCTATTTTGCTCTGAACCTTATGTGCAGTAACTGCTTACATTGGTACCAATATGTGATTGTCTCTTTGTTTGTGCCCCACCATATTGCAGGTGTGGCCTTGAGTGCTATATCAAGTGCTAAGAGTCTCTGATTCTCTAAAACTTCCTCTTCATACTATGTCAAGAATACTTCCAGATCATTTATGCCGTGGAAACTGGGTGGTTCCCTTATCTTTGTGCCTACCCATCTTATTGTGCGGTCTATTCATGCACATATTCTCATGGAAACTTCGTGTAGCCTTTTTTGCCAGTTATCTAAACTGGTATCTAAGTCTGTCACACATGAAGTAATGATCCGCCAACTGAGTATCCCATCTGTACTTGGGTTCACGTAATCCTCATCGCGTGTAGTTGTTCTATACAACTGGTTGATTTCCTCTAAGTCTAAGAAAGTAGGTTCTACAGACCTTTCCCCTTATGATGGTTCTTATGCGCAATGACCCTATATTCCCCTGACTCAAATGTCATTTTCCTTGTCTTCAAATTGATTATGGCTTGGTTTTCAAACGCCCAATCCAGACCAAGAAACACTGGGTATGGTGTTGTGCCATCCACTATTTTGATCACTTCAAAGTCTTCTTTAGTGCGCACCCCATACATGCATACTATCACTCCTTTCAGTCTACCAATTGGTAGGAATCTGTGTTGGTTTGCTAGTTTCAATTGAACAAGTGAACATCCTAGTGTGGGCTCTCCCATGCATTGTCATGTCTTCTTTGGTAATACATTCACTTCAGATCCTAGATCTAGTATGATGTCTCCCATGTTGAAATCTAGGATGTTTACATTCAGTCTGAACTCCCTACTTGTTCTTCTCCTTGTATGTAGGTGATTGACTATTTTTGTTCTAGTTTTCCTTATGTTTCTATGCTACATCTTTCTAATATGTTTTGCAATATTTTGACAGATGTTGGATCATTTAATACTTTCACACATGATTGCAAAAAGACTTTGATTGTACTTACTTGTACCATGGGTTGTATTTCGTTGGTATGATCCAATAACGGAGGCATCTCATACTCTAGTGCTTCCTTGCTTTGGTGCGCAGTTGAAGTTGATGCAATTTTGTCCTTCTAGAATTATTGTCTGGCTTGCTTAAATATCTCCTCCTCCTTCTGCACATCAAACTGCTTCCTTGGTTCGACGTTCTTCTTCACCCACTGTTGTTGTACCGACTCTTGTCGGACTGTGTCGTTTCCTGTTTTAGCTCCTCTGCGGGTAACTATGTTGATGTTTCGTCCTTCATCCCTTGCTTCAGCTGAAATCCACTGAACATTCTGGTTGTTCTAGTTCCTCTTTTCCTGGATCTTTACTAATAGTGTCAGACATTATTTTGTATCATGATCTGATGCACGACAATACATACACGTTGTTGGTGGGAGTGGACATTCCCTTGCATAATGTCCCAGTTGTTGATAGTTGTGACATACCACTGGTCCTCTACCTCTTCAAAAACCTCCTCTCACTCGTCTTCCACCTCTGTAGCCCACTTGATCTCCTCTCGACGCGTTATAATGAGGTGCATGATTATACTGTGTGGTATTGTACTGAGGTTGTGCTGTGTTGTACTGTGGTTGCGCGGTATTATATGGTTGATGCACAATATTATACTGCTACTACACAATGTTGTATGGGGTTGGGACTTGGTTAAATTGTGGTGCGGCTTTCCCAGTCATCATTTCTACCTAGACTATATATTCATCTAATATTCTCTCTTGCATCAATTCCATAGTTCTACAATCTTTTTCGTCGTGGCCCACTGACTTGCAAAATTTGCATTATGAACTCTTTGGGACTGTCTAGTATTTCTGCATGATTGGGCATTGATATGGCTCGTGGCCCAGTTTCTTACAGATTTCACACCATAGTCCTCCTATTGGTAATAGAGTTGGCATTCATGCTGCCACATACTACGCAAATGTTGGACATTCGTTCTTGTGGTGTCCTTCTGTCCTTCATGTAGTACACCAAATGACTTCTCGTTTGTCCTTAATGTTATTCTAGTTTAGATGGAATGTTAGGTTCTTCAAATCCTCCTTCAGTTCTTCGATGGCTAGATCCTTCTGGTGATATTGGTTTTCTTCTAGTTGCAGGGCGGCCTACAGAGCCTTTGCCTGCGTCTGAAACTTCTGTTGTCGCAATGGATATTTTAAGTGTGGGAGCAGTGAATTGACAAACATGTGCCTATGTTGCATATCGGTCATGAGATATTTCAACTTTCCCTTCAATCGCTTGAATCTTTGGTCAATATCCCATACGGATTCTCCCTGTTTTTGTCTAATTTCAATAATCTCATTCATGTACTGATCTTCGGAACTTGGCTTCTGAAACGTGTTTATCAACAATTTATTGATGTCTGCAATTGTTCTGGTTGTCCTTGGTGGATTGTTTGTAGCTAAACTCATATACCAATCTAGTGCGGGATCCCTTAATGTAATCGCTAGCTGTGTCAGTTTAGTATCTTCCTCTATGATCTGTTTTGCTTCCCAAATATTCTCATAGATGAACAAATATTTTTCTGGATCCTCCGATGCTTCTCCTTTAAATTATGGTAACCTGATGGTGGGATCATGTCTTGCCATACTGAACGTTGAACTAATACCTCCGCGCGGCATAGATACTTGACTAGTGTTGCCTGAAATTGCTCCTCTAGTTGTTGTTCCTTGTGAATATGTACTTCTTGCTATCCGACTTCTTCCGAATTTCGGTTGTCTAAACGATGTTGTTCTCTTTGGTGTATTAGTCGCATATGGGTTTATGGGTTCTACACTGACATTAATATGGATAGGATTGTTTCCTTCTCTTCTTGTTCTTGGACCTCTTGTCTTCCTCTCATATGTTGTGCGCAGGATTTCCTCAATCTGCTCCACAACCTGGATATCCTCTACCTCTTCTTCGTCGCTTGCCAAGCCTTCGCTCGCGGCTACAAATCTCTTCTTGGTATTCACCTTGTATTGGTAGGGTACTCCGCTACGTGTCTTTCGAGATGTCGCCATGATCCTCTTGATCTAGTCGTCATCCATCATGATTGGGTCCAAGGGTTCCTCCTTTTTCCCCTTATCCTTTCCTCCATCCATTTCTCCTTTTTTTGTCAGTGCTTCCCCCCTTCCCCCATGTACGTAGGGAAGTTTAGTTGTCTGAATCCATTCTCATTACACCTTTATTATATAACAATATCTTGATAGAAGTATACAACGATCTAATGTACCTTCCTCAAGGTCCACGTAGAAACTATTGCTCCACTGAACTGTACGATTTCGCTGTATCTACTACAAACTCTGTTATAAATCCTTCCACAATACTATCAAGCCAAAAATATATTGCGTGGGTGAATTTGTTGTTCACCTGATGTAATTGCTCAATCTGTACCGGGATCCACTCTAACTGTCGGATCCGGTTCATTGCATGGTTATCCTTCAACCTTATTATCCACTCATGCAATAAGTGTGGAGAATCACAGAAAAAGACTTCATGCAAATTAGTAAACACATATTTCTCAAGATATTTGCGGGGTGTTAATATAGGGTTTTTGTTATCTTTCTGTGCAAACTCCATCTCTTTTGTCCTTATCCAGCTTCTGATCTATGCTTTTGTGGGATTCCACTGTCTCAACATCCCCTTCTAGTGGCTCCTTGCTTTCTTCTCTGCTTTTCTATTTTCTTGATCCACCTCCCACAGATCTTACGGATCTTCAACATATCTCATCTACTCAATCCTCGACCATTCCTACCAACGACAACAAAACCATTTGTTGGTTATTACTTACTATATCTTGTCTGAGTTTGTATTGAGTGACCCAAGGTTCATGTCTATTCGGGTTTCCAACAAAGCTTGCTCTAAAACTATCGGCCCTTCTGGTAAACCAGAAGGCAACGCAACGCACAGGGTGCACTATGCCATCTCACCTGAGATAGTCTTAATGGGTGGCTGCAAGACTCATGTGTTTGCAGCCTAGGATTGAGTGGGAGATCTGAGAACTATACGCTGGAAGTTCTATTATAACTTATTAACGCAATACACTGTCATTACGATTATGCAGGAAATATACTAATTCATTCACTTAGCATATCAATATCTATTGAAAGACAATGAATAAATAAATGCATTCAATCACATAACATAATTTTACCATGGTTCACCCCCCCTAGGCTACATCCACAAAGATCTGGCTCTTCTCTCTTTTATCATAGTAGTTCTTAAATCTCAGCGCTGCGCGCTTTACAACTCCTCTCAGTTGGGTTGAGATCTATTATGAGGCAGAATATATCGCACTAGGCTCCTCAACCTGCAATCTAACCCTCAAGATCTACCCTCCTCAGTCCTCTCTAGCTCAACAACTTACAAAAGTAGGTCATACAACAAAATATTACATAACATTTGCTTCCTCACTTCCGACTCTTCACATTCCTTTCTTTCTATAAATCAACTACTAATCACTATCTCTCCTTCTATGAGACCTAATTATCTATATTTATACGTGACTGCCTCTTTAACCATTACAATATATTGCAAAAACCCTAACCCTAGTGTCGTTAGGTCTTCCATGCATGCGCGCATGCTGCTCTTCCTTCCAATTGTCGCTTTCATCGTGCATGATTTCTTTCCCAAGATCACCTTTCTCTCCGCTTTGGCCTGCTTCCAACAATGTGGTTGAAAATAATCTTACAGTCCATGAGGCTATTCTCCATACCCTCAAAGAAAATTTGGTCATGGATCAGAATCGCATGAAGAAACAAGAAGATCGGGGTCGTTCCAAATGCTAGTTTGCTGAAGAGGACAAGGTGTTTCTTTGTCTGCAATCTTATAAGAAAACTTTAATCAAAGATGAACATTGTCAGAAACTTGCTCCTAAATTTTATGGTCCTTATAAAATTCTCAAGCAAGTGGGGCTCGTGGCCTAGCATTTAGATCCACCTAGTCATTTTAAGCCCCATAATTTTTTTCATCTCTCATGCTTAAAAAAAGTGATTGGAACTAAGTGCCAAACACAAACCAATGTCCCTAAGTTGTATGAAGGAGGTTCCATTTGGTTGTAGCCATAAGTAGTCTTGGACAAGAGAGAGCGTCGTCTTCGTCAATGCACCATAAAGGAAGTGTTAGTTCAGTGGAAAGATACAAATCCAAAAGATGCCACATGGGATCCAACCACCATTTTGCAACAATTTCCTCATATCAAGCCTTGAGGACAAGGTTGTTTTTCAATGGGAACGACATGTTAGGGACCTGACCTCCCTAACCCCTCACATAGGTAGAATAATATATTTTATGTAGTACATCCATACTTTAGTTAATAATACTTATTTAATAAATATAAACAAGTCAATGTAAGAAGACCTAATAGAAGCTTTCGCTTCTAGAAATATCTTCCTCTAGAATATTATTTAGAATACATAATTAGTATAAATAAGAGTAGGAGGCATAAGAAAAATTTGTCTTGAGAATTATTGTAATAGAAAATTTCTCTACTATAGGTTTCCCCCTTTAAGAGGTAAGTGAACATTGTTTTCTATCAACAAAGGAATCATTTTGATTATGGTTCTCTAAATTTTGTTGTTCCACTGGTATTTTCTGCAATATTTCTTTTTTCTGCCTAATATAATAGATCTTGTACCTAATAACAAGCCTCCCTACAATAAAATGTAGGTGCCTCTGTATTTCCTGAAGAAATTATGGATATAGTTTATTTTGGGTCACCATGTCAACTACTTTGACATTTGTGAATTCTAGGAGGTGGGTTTAGGGCCCGTATAGGACAGAGAGGATGCTAGATGTGATCTTATGTTAGGTCCACGTCCTCTCAGGTGAGGGCCTAACCCCCCTTCTTATCATCCTCCCATTGTAGAAGACATCCAACAG
>JZKD02S1617591.1:146215-167143 GCA_000966675.3 Picea glauca
TATATATATATATATATATATATAGTATTTTTTGTATTTATTTCCATATCTTATTATACGATTTTTTGCAATTGCTATGCCCCTATAACAAACTCTCTATGTTGGTAGATGCATAAGTTTCGATCTCCACCACTGATCCAACATTAGAGGAAGCTTGTTCATTTAGTGTACTGCATACACATGTATGTGTTACATTTGATAAATTCACCATAGTGATTTATTTATTTTCTGGCATCCTCGAATATAATGTTCTTATGTTTCTATAGGTTGCGGTACCATACAATGATGAGCCATATCCACCTAAGATGGACAAATCACCACCTTCACAGGTATCACATGTTCAGTTAAATCTTGTTTAAATCTCATATTTTTTATATTTTTTTTTGTTGAATTTTATTTTTTGGTACTAATAACAATATTATTAATATGTATGCAGGTTGCATCATCCATTACCTAGTCATCTATGCCACCAAAATTTCATTCCCCACCACTACCTACATTCCACCCATCACTTTTCTCCAACTACAAGACTAGTCCAGTCCTTCGGCACCCTGCCCCAGCTCTTGGGATACCCCTTTTCTAGACGAAGGGTCTTACCATCCCTTGTACAACCCATAAGGGCTTATCGTCTCTCACCCCCACCATATTTCATATTCTATCCATCCACAATGGTTTCACCTATAGGGCACCCACCTCCACCACCTTTTCCATCACATTCATCCATAGTGGATGCACCCATACGCCACCAACCCCCACCACCATTTCAATTTATGCCATCCACTGAGGCTACTACAATAGATGTTTCCTCAGAGAAGGTTGTATAGTTGAGCATTGCATCTACCAACAACTCTCCACCATTTCTTGAGTTATTCAAGGTAAGATAATTTGTTGATGGTCATATTTTATGTATCATGAATGAAATTGATTTTATGCAATATGTTTAAATTTCATGATTTGATCCTTATAACCGACACAGGGTGGCATCACTGAGAGATTAGCATCGTGGAGGAGGGTAACACCCTTGCGATTTCCAATATCATTTGTGGTGAGTTGTCTTAGGTTTAATTACGGAGTATCATTTTGTAAGTATTTTAATTCATTGTGGAAAAAAAAAAAACTTATAAGAATGTTGTTTCTTTGTCTAGTTTCCAGAGCGACAAACCATGCCCAGACGTAAAACCACTTGAGGTTATTATTAGAATAAGAGAAGAAATATCGATTTCCAAGATTCTCCTAATAGTTGTGAAGGTGGTAGTGGTTAAGGAGTGATCAATGACTACCATTTTGTATTTAGGACCAATATGACAATTTTCTGTGTTAGGGCACTTGTCATCATTTTGTATATTGGGCACAATGTGTCATTTTGTAAAAAATGTACAATTTAGACTATGAACACACACACACACATTTCATAGGACATTTTTTTATGAATTTCATTGTTTTTTTATTTGATGTTGATGAATGTATATTCCTTAACTAGATTTGGGTAAACATGTGGCACTATTTTTGTTAGTTACATTCATGTGGAATATATGGCATACAAACCATTGATATTATCAATTCTTCTTTCTCTTTTATTATATCACTCAAACCACTGTAATCAATAACTTGTAAAATTCAAGGTTAAATATATCAAACTTAGGCATATGCATGTGCCCAAATTATTAAAATTACATGATACAAATGAAACATAGATATAAGTGAGACTTATCCTAAGGGTTATTGGAGACTTGATGAACTTGTAAAGATTTCAAAGAAAATTTTAAGGGCTAAATTTTACCATTTGGCTATATTTCCACTTAATGTATTAAATAAAAAACACTATTCACCAATTTCCATTTTCTCCAAAAGTTTTAATGCCAAAAAACGATTACAACCATAACACACTAATGGAAACCTATATGGACTAATTTTCATCTTAATATGGTAATAATAATGTTGAAAAGTACATCCAAACAACTTTATTATAAATTATATAAGAAAATGATCTATTTTTTCCTTTTGCAATTTTCCTCTTAATCGTGTCATATTTCAAAACCACACTACATTGAGTCTTGTGACACCTAATTTACCTTGTCTTTTTTTTCCTTGCCTTGCCTTGTCTTGCTTTGTCTTGCCTTAACTTTCATTGCCATGTCTAGAATTGCCTTTCCTTGCCTTGTTTTTCCATTCCTTGTCTTTCCTTGTCTTGTGCCTTGCCTTGTCTTGTCTTTCCATGATTTTCCTTTCCTTGCCTTATATTGCTTTAATTTGACTTTCCATGTCTATCCTTTCCTTTCATTTCCTTGACATGCCATGCTTTGCCTTGTATTTCCATGCCTTGCCTTTCCATGCCATGTGTTTCCTTTCCATGTCTTTCCTTACCTTACCTTTCCCTGCCTTCTCTTTCCTTGTCATGTCTTGCCTTGCCTTGTCTTTCCCTGCCTTGTCTTGTATTGCCTTGCCTTTCTTTTCCTTGTATTTCCTTTCCTTTATTTTTCTTTCCTTGCCTTGTCTTTCCTTTCCTTGTCTTTCATTGCCTTTCTTTTCCTTGTATTTCCTTTCCTTGCCTTGCCTTTCCTCGCCATGTCTTTCCTTTCCTTGGCATGCCTTGTCACATCTTTCCTTGCCTTTTCTTTTCTTGCCTTGCCTTGACTTCCATGTTTTTCCATGCCTTTCCTTTCCATGTCTTGCCTTTCCATGCCTTGTGATGCCTTGACTTACCTTGCCTTGCCTTGTCTTGCCATGCCTTGTGTTTTCTTGTATTTTCATGCCTTTCCATTCCTTTTATTGTTCCTTACCATGTATTTCCTTTCCTTTCCTTACCTTTCCTTGCCATGTCTATCCTTGTCTTTCCTTACCTTTCATTTCCTTTCCTTTCCTTGAATTTCCATGACATGCATTTCCTTGTCGTTCCTTGCCATACCTTGCATTGTATTGCCTTTCCTTTCCATACCTAAACCTATACCTTGCCTTGCTATTCCTTGTCTTTCCTTTCTTTTCCATGTCTATCCTTGCCTTTCCTTGCCATGTCTAGCCTTGCCTTTCCCTGCCTTGCATTTCCTTGCCTTGACTTTACATGTCTTGTATTTCCTTTCCATGCCTTGCATTGACTTTCCATACCTAGACCTAAACCTTGCCTTGAAATTCCTTTCCTTGCCATGTCTAGCCTTGTTTTTCTTACATTGCATTCCCTTGACTTTCATTGCCATTCTCTTGCTTTGCCATGTCTTTCCTTTCCTTGCCTTTTCTTGCCTTGCCTTGCCTTGTCTTACCATTCGTAGCCTTTTCTTGCCATGACTTTCCATGCCATGCCTTTCCTTGTCTTATCATGACTTGAATTTCCTTGCCTTGCCTTTACATACCTATACCTAGACCTAGACCTTGCCTCTCCATGCCTTTCCTTTGTTGGAAATATTGAGAGGGGGGTGAATTGGTATTTAGAGAAATTAGTATTTTTTAACTTGTACTTCAATCAAATCATCTATTCAATTTATATCCAATCAACAATGAATACTATCCAATGAACAATGAAGAATAGTATAAAAGATACACCAATACACCATGCACAATATATAAGAAGTAATCATGTATTATTGTTCAAAGGAAGTAATGACTTCCAAAGGTAGCTACAACTTCCAAATATAAAGGGAGGGATAAAACTCCAAAAGGAAGATACAATTCTCCAATATCAAGAGAGGGTTGACCTCTCCATCCTTGCCTCTTCCTTTCACCCAAGAATATATGAGAGATAATAAAACTTTACATTAAATTATCACCATCAACCAACCATCACATAGAACCTGATAATTCTTCCTGAGACTTATTCAACTTCTGCAATTCTTCACTTCTTCGAATACTCTGATCCTGTAGATAATATTACTCAATGTATTCTCTGAAACTCCTCCAAGTTTCACTCCTTTAATCCTCCCAGAAAAGGAGTTATAGATAAAATGGCAGACCTTATTCAATTATGGTTTATTCAGGAGATCGAACTTGTATAGAATTCCCCATGCTAAATATTTAACATCAGATTCTAAAATTCGTACAAAAGAAACTAAATCCCGTACTTTTTCTAATGCAATTGGTCCCACTTCATTTGTATTCTCTATGAAGACTTTATGACTGTTTTACTCGAAACACCTGTTTATGACTAGCTTTAGAACTAGTCAAAAACTCTATCTTCCATAGAGTGTATCTCCAAAATTTTAGCGAATAAAGAGATGAAATTTTTACCACATGTACCTAGACATGTCTTCTCAATATCTTCTGAATTTAACCATCTGAATCATTATAGAAACAAAGTTATAGAGAAAATGGTAAGATGTCCTATAAATAACATACCTTAGAACACATCACCAAAAGACTTCATCCTCCCTTGAAATTCGGCCTTTTTTACTTCAGATTTCCTTAGAAATTTGACTTATATCCCCTTGTTCATTATTAAACTTGTGTGTGTTGAAAAATGAATGTATAATGAGATGTATTTATATCCTTTATGTCACTTCCTTTTAACATTAGGGCTGACATGTAGTTTCTCTTCAATTCACATTGTCATATTCAAAAATTCATTTCTCCTCAATCGTGAGGATCCACGTGACATGCCACATACCACCGGAAGCAGAATGAATTATATGTGCATGTGTAATTTCCTTCATGTCTATCTACTTCAATCAACTGTGGGTTCCAAAAGCCAATGGCTAGGGTTGAAATCAATTACAACAACCAATCTCTCAACAATCTCCCCCTTTGTCATAGATGGAAACACTCATGCTCCCCTTGTCATCATGATCCCAATTTATCTCCCCCTTTAAAATACCTCATGAGACTATTTCAATTGGGAATATTTCCACCTTGACTTGTGAGGGTGTTTAATATATTTATAAATTTTGGTTTGAAATTTGAAATTGTTCCACGGTTCTAAAACGGGGATATAATCCTCAAGAAATTCAATCCTCTTAGATGCCACACCTGAAGAATAGGCAAATTTAATTGTAACATACTCATATTGCCTCTATGTAATCATGATATGTAATGATCCAAGGTGTGCAAGACCTATAGGAAAATTCCTATGGAACAATGTCAGATTACCACATTCAGGGCATCTTCTTCCACTTTTCTAGATAGGATCATTACGTTATTTTTTTATCTATCTCGATGCTTTTAGAGTGGAAAAAATTGGAGGAATCAACTTGCAAGGTCATTTTAGTGGTAGGTCCCAGTTTGGAAAATTGGGGTCTGGAACCTTCAAGAGCCATTTTGAGGCATTAAACAATATTTTTTGGGTTACGATGTCCAAATATTGTGCACACCCCTTTGGTAGTACTCTATGCTCCGAGACCTTTCCAACGATGTAGACCATGCATCAATCAAAATTCATATGCAAATGTTATGTCTCTTGCAATTTGACCTATCGTGTTGACCATGTTGAAATATTGTAACTGCAAAGAGTATTCTATTTATTATTGAGTTATTATTTATTATATCAATCCCCTTTTGTGGATTGATCATGTTGGGCATTGTAATTGACCAAATCCCCTTTTGTGGATTGGTCAAACCCTAAATATATTATGAAAATTGAGAAGTCGGCCCCCAGGCTAATTAAAGTGGTTTTAACCACTAAGAAGACAAGTCGGCCTTGCCCAGTGAAGAGACACCTTTGCAACACCTGCCAGTTTGTATAAATAAATGAAGCAAGCGCCTCGTTTGACCACTCACTCATTCGCTCACTTAGTGCACAAGTCTGGTAGTTGCAGTTGGCAGAATAAGGAAGAGAGAGGCGCATTGCTCAGTAGAGGATATTCTCTAGTGTTTGGTTTATTGTCTTGACATTGTATTGGCTATCTATATTAAGGAAGTTTTTGTTGGGTTTTCTCCCCCATGAGGGTTTCCCAGGATAAATGTTGTCTATCTTGTGATTGCGTTTCTCTTAGTGATCCTATCTATGTTATGGTTATCTAGTAAATTGAAAAGAAAACCTAATAATAGCTTAAACCTTAACATGTTTTCAGAGCTAAGATGAAGAGAGCATCTTTCACTGGATAAAGAAAAATGTCATTGTTGTCGTACAACTTAATTAGGGATTTTTATTGAAGAGGAATTTCATCTTAAAAATCATCTATAAAGTGCTCCCTAGCCTAGGGAACTCTTTGGCACCTTTAGCGCACTTTTTCAGTGGATAGAACTCCCAGAAAGTGAAACCCTAGTTTTCACTAGTACCAGAAAACCAGAAAACTAGGAAACCAGAACCAATACCAGAAGTACCCGTCTAGAATTCTGTTGGTCAAGTTTGAAGGGGAAAATTTTGGATTTTTTGAAATCTAATTGCACCAGGCTACTCGCCTCATCCAAGCACACCTCCTGGTAAGTTCAAAATTAAATTCTAAGCATTTTTCAATTTTTGGTCATTTTCCTAGCTCCACGTAAAGATGTCTGCAAGCACTAAGCTTGTTGACAAGCTAGAAGGTGTGGAAAAATTTTGTGCCTGGAAGTGTAGGATTGCACTCATTCTTGAACATAATGACCTAGCAATATTCATTAAAGAAGATGTACCAGAACATGTCGATGCTGCAGCTAAAGAAAAACACCAAAAGGACACAATTAGGGCAAAGAGAATCAATGCATATTCTATTAAAGATCACTTGATTCCTCAATTGGATTCAAAGAAGACTCCAAAAGAAATGTTTGATGCCCTAACCATATTGTATGAAGGAAATAACATCAATCGAAAGATTAATCTAAGAACTCAACTCAAAAGTACAAGGATGCAGAAAGGAGAACAAATTCAGGAATACTTCTCTAGAATATCACAATTCAAAGAACATCTAGAAGCAATTGGTGATACTCTAGATGAAGATGAACTTATAATGACAACTCTTAATGGTCTCACAAGACCTTGGGATGCATTCATCCAAACTATTTGTGCCAGAAATGAGAAATTAAGCTTTGGCAGTCTTTGGGAAGAATGTGTTCAAGAAGAAGTAATAATAGATAATCGAGAAGCATTACTATCAAAATATGAAGATCAAGCCCTAGCTACTCATACTAAAGGAGGAAGAAAGAGGTCTTACTTCCAGAAATAAACTCATAAGGAATCCCACCCCCAAAACAAATTCATACATAAAGAATCTCACCCTCCAAGGAGATTTCAGAAGTTTCAGAAAGGTCAAAGAAGATAAAAAGATTTCTCATCCTACCAATGTTACCATTGTGACAAGATGGTACATATTGATAAGAATTGTCCAGCTAGACGAGAAGAATACAAGAAGAGAAACAAGAGGCACCATGCCCATATAGTTGAAGATGAAGAGCCACCCACAAAGATGATAAAAGAACAGATTGAAGACTATGTCTTAATCTCTGCCCTCTCATGATCAATGTCACCTGGTGAGGACACTTGGCTCATAGACAATGGTGCTTCCCAGCACATGACAAGTCAAAGAGACATTCTCTATTTCATTACAGAAAATAAGTTTCCCCAGAAAGTTACACTTGGAGATGATTATCAATACCCTATCAAAGGAGTAGCAGAATCAAATTACGAACTTTATTCAGGGACCCCAATGAAGATGAAGGATGTACTATATGTACCAGGTTTGACAAAGAACTTACTTTCTATTTCATCTTTAGAGAAGAAAGGATTCAGAGTTGCCTTCATAGATGGAGAAGTTCTTATGTGGTCCAAAGGAAAAATCATGGAAGAAACAATTTTTATTGGAAAAGAAGAAGGTGGCTTGTATAAGTTAAAGGGTCACTCAGAAGCAGCCTTGACCCATTCCATTGAGAATCCATGTGAACTTTGGCATAGAAGACTAGCTCACATAAACTACAAAGAATTACCATATGTAAGAAAAGCAGTCACAAGTCTACTAGAATTCAAGGTTGACCATGAAGGTGTGTACAATGGATGTGCACAAGGAAAAAACATCAAGAACCCTTTCCCAAAGAGAGACAATAAAGTAGAAGGAGTCCTAGAGCTCATTCACTCAGATGTATGTGGCCCAATGCCATTATCCTCCATCAGTGGGTATGTATACTATGTGTCTTTTATTGATGACTATTCTCGCAAAACCTGGGTTTACTTTTTGAAATAAAAAGATGAAGTGTTCAATAAATTTAAGGAATTCAAAGCCTTGATAGAGAATCTCTCTGAAAGAAAGATCAAGATACTCAAGTCAGATAATGGAGGAGAATACACCTCAAAAGAGTTTGCAAACTTTTGCAAATATTCCAGGATCAAGAGGGAGCTCACCACTCCCTACAATCCTCAACAAAATGGTGTAGCAGAAAGAAAGAACAAAACTATAATGGAAGCAGTGAAGACCATGATCCATGATCAAGATCTTCCAATGCACTTATGGGCAGAAGCAACAAGAACAACTGTGTATGTACAAAACATATTGTCCCATAGTGCACTTGGGTTCAAGATCCATGAAGATATGTTCTCCATAAAGAAGCCAGAAGTAATACATCTCAAAATACTTGGCTATCCAGTATTTGTACACATTCAAAAGAGAAGAGAACCAAGATGGACTGTTCAGGAAAGAAGAGAATATTTGTTCGATACTGTGAGGTCTCCAAGGCCTTCATAGTTTATATACCAGGTTACCATCATATTGAGATCAATAGGGATGTAACCTTTGATGAACATGCAACACTCAAGAAATCAAGAAGATGCCAGCTTGAAGAAGTATATGAAGAAGAACATGTGGCTCCCAGAGTTGCACAACCAGTGAGGGAAGTCATAACTTCCTCTGATGAGGATATTCTAGAAGATCATGACATAATAGAATCCCAAAAACCTCCCCATATGACAATCTCCCACAAGAGAAAGCCAACTTGGGCAAGGGAACGTATTCAAGATGGAGAGAAGTATGGCTTCCCCGAAGGAACCATGAGACAATTCAAGAAACCTAAGCCATTCTCTGGTTATATGGATTTGATGTGTGATCTCTTAGAGAAGGAGACTACTTGCTTTAAAGAATCTATTCAGAAGAACGAATGGGAAGATGCCATGACAGAAGAATACCAATCCATTATAAAGAATGATGTATGGGAAATAGTTCCCGGATCGAAGAGCAAGGATGTGGTATCTTCCAAATGGATTTTCAAAATAAAACATGTTGTTGATGGAAGTATTGAGAAATATAAAGTAAGGTTTGTTGCTCGTGGATTTTCTCAAAAGGAAGGCATTGACTATGAAGAGAGATTTTCTCCTGTATCCAGATACACTTCAATCAAAACCATCATAGCTCTTGAAGCTAACATGAAGTGGAAGTTACACCAGATGGACGTGAAAAAAACTTTCTTGAATGATGTCATTGAAGAAGAAGTGTATATAGAACAACCTCAAGGGTTTGAAGTTGAAGACAAAAAGACTCATGTCTGCAAGTTGAATAAGGCTCTTTACGGATTGAAGCAATCTCCTAGAGCTTGGTATGGAAGGATTGACCGTTTCCTGACGAGCTTGGGCTTGACCAAGAGTAAATATGATTCTAACCTTTACTTCAAGGTTATGAATGATGAGCCTGTTATATTGCTGATGTATGTGGATGACTTATTCTTAACTGGAGAAGAAAAGCTCATCATTGATTGTAAGAAGAATCTCACTGCATAATTTGAGATGAAAGACCTTGGCCTAATGCACTATTTCTTAGGTCTTGAGGTCTGGGAGACCCCAGAGAAGATCTTCCTTAACTGAGGGAAGTATGTAGTTGAAATAATGAAGAGATTTGATATGTTGGAGTGCAAATCCATGAATAAACCCATGGAAACAAAGTTGAAGATCCTGGTTGACACTTCGTCATAATTGATTGATGCTACGTTGTACAGACAGATAATTGGATCGTTGATGTATCTGACGAACACCAGGTCAGATATATGTTTTGCTGTGAACACCTTGAGTCAATTTCCGGTAGAGCCCAGACGTGTTCACCTGGTTGCTGCAAAACATGTGGTGAGGTACCTTAAGGGTACATTAGATTGTGGTCTCAACTATAATGGAGATCATGACTTCATACTAAGTGGTTATACTGATTTAGATTGGGCTGGAAGAGTCTCTAACAGAAAGAGCACTTTAGGATGTTGTTTCAGTCTAGGGTCAGCCATGATCTCATGGCAGAGTAGGAAGCAATCAAGCATTTCTCTCATTTCAGAAGAAGCATAATACAATGTTGCATGTTCTACCAGTTGTGAAGCCATATGGCTTCAAAAGTTGTTGACAGGTCTATTCAATCTAGAGATGGAAGAAACCGTGATCCTATGTGATAACTAGATTTGCATAAAGATGATAGAGAACCATGTGTTCCATGACAAGTCAAAACACATAGAGATCCGATATTATTACATCCATGATATGGTCCAGAGAAGATCCATAAAGCTCCAGTATGTTAGCATGGATGAACAAGTTGTTGATGTGTTGACCAAGCCTCTATCTCGTGTAAAGTTTAAGCACTTTCGAGAAATATTGGTGTAGTCCAAAAGGACCTCCCTCGAAAGGGGGAGTAGTGTTGTGATGCCAGCCTAGTGCTGAAGATTTCCAACTTCGTGCTAATTTTGTTGTGATGCCAACCTAGTGATGAAGATTTCCAGCTTCGTGTTGATGTTGTTGTGATGCCAGCCTAGTGCTGAAGATTTCCAACTTCGTGATGATGTTGTTGAGATGCCAGCCTCGTGCTGAATATTTCAAACTTCGTGGTGATGTTTTTGTGATGCCAGCCTAGTGCTGAATATTTCCAGCTTGGTGTTGATGTTGTTGTCATGTCAGCCTAGTGCTGAAGACTTCCAGCTTCATGCTGATGTTGTTGAGATTCCAACCTTGTGCTGATGTTGTTGATATGCCAACTTCGTGATGGAGATTTCCATCCTAGTGCTGATGTTGATGATGCTCCAGCCTTCGTGTTGTGATGTTGTTGTTGATGATGATGCTCCAGCCTTCGTGTTGTGACACTACTATTGTTGATGATGCTCCAACATTCGTGCTGTGATGTTGTTGTTGATGATGATGCTCCAGCCTTCGTGCTGTGATGCGGCTATTGTTGATGATGCTCCAGCCTTCGTGTTGTGATACTGTTGTTGTTGATGTTGTATCAACCTTGTTCTGTTATTGATGATGATGATGTATTAGTGTTATACTAATCCATGTTGATGCAGATGATGATGCCATTCCAGCTCTCTGTTGTGGATGATGATATTGATGATGAGAAAAACTTTCGATGATTTATAGATATGCCAGTCAATGTTCCAAATGTTGTTGATGTTGTTTCCCTCTCTCTCTCTTGACGCTTTTGTAGAATACCCTTCTTGTTAAGGGGGAGTGTTGAAATATTTTAACTGCAAAGACTACTCTATTTATTATTGAGTTATTATTCATTAGATCAATCCCATTTTGTGGATTTATCATGTCGGGAATTGTAATTGACCAAATCGCCTTTTGTGGACTGGTCAAACCCTAAATATATTATGCAAATTGAGAAGTCACCTCCCATGCTAATTAAAGTGGTTTTAACCACTAAGAAGACAAGTCGGCCCTGCCTAGTGAAGAGACACCTTTCCAGCACCTGCCAGTTTGTATAAATAAAGGAATTCAACGCCTCATTTGATCACTCACTCATTCGCTCACTCTGTGCGCAAGTCTGGTAGTTGCAGTTGGGAGAACAAGGAAGAGAGAGGCGCATTGCTCAGTAGAGGATATTATCTAGTGTTTGGTTTATTATCTTGGAATTGTATTGGCTATCTATATTAAGGAAGTTTTTGTTGGGTTTTCTCCCCCATGAGGGTTTCCCATGATAAATGTTGTGTATCTTGTGATTGTGTTTCTCTCAGTGATCCTATCTATGCTATGATTATCTAGTAAATTGAAAAGAAAACCTAATAATAGCTTAAGCCTTAACATACCACCATGGTACGAGAGGATGCCACATCAACCCCAATTACTCATGCATATGGAGCTATCCATGTGAGGAATTTCAAGAATATTCTAGAAGATTCAAAACCATACCACATTTGAGGGTTAAGGAAGTAAAAAACCTACCCCTAGATGTCTATTGAGCTATGTTAGATACCGGGCCACTAGGAGGAGAGGGGGTTCATTCTATACTATTGTATTTTGTTCCATACATGAGCAGAGCAACTAGGAATAGAAAATCAAAGAGCATAACGGAGGAGTTTAGTGTTTTGTAGTAGCCTAACAGGCCACGGGTCTCAGGTAACTCCATAAAGAGTGCCTTCTCCTATGTACTTGCATTATTTTCATACCATAGAAAATATGGGTTTTCTCCCATAAGGGTTTCCCAGAGAAAATATTTGTGTTACCTTGTGGATGGTGTGTGATTGTACTTTATTGTTCTCTATTTTCCTCATTTTATCTATTTCATGCATAAGCAGAAAATTAGTAACTAAATATTTTGGAATATAAAGAAATTTAACCTTTATAGTGTAGATTTCAGTTTTATTTATCATATTTGTTGTGGCAAATTGTTCTAGTGGAATATCCATGATAGTTTACATATCATCCACCTACACATATTTTATTGAAAAACACATCTTCAGGATTCATTTTTCATAATAACATTGAAATAAAATCGTGCATTGTGGGAGGAGGGTCACTTTGCCAATGCCTTTTGTATAAATCTATGAATGTGTCATAATAGAGTTGGAATTGAATGTGGTACTAACAACAACAAGTGTCCTGGATTGTGTTGGGCCTAATATACCATAGTTTCAATTTATCAAACATGATAATGGTAATCTAAGATAGTTTAATAAAACTAGATTGAATGTTAACTATTTTGTCTCCAACATCTGGGAAATAATGAAATTTTATGCATTGGCTCTTGTTTTTTTTAATGTATCATTACACAATTAAATGTTTTTTTTACCTTGTCATTACCGAAAAACAAGGGTTGGAATTTGCAAACACTCTTCATCCGCAATTTTGAGAATCTTACCTATATATGAAAATGTTGAGAATTATAGCTTGGACAAGAACATCCACATAGGTTCCATGTGAATGTGCAAGAAGTAATTCGAGATATTTTTGAAAATTGAGTCTATTTTCGAAAAGTAAATTCTATTTTGTCGTGTATTTCATGCATTCATGACTTAAACTAGGAGTAATCTCACAAATAGAATAGGGTTTTGGTCTTAGATAAAACTATAAAGAAAAATCAAGATAGAGAGTTCACATATATAGAAAATTTTATAAGGTTGAGGTTGAACAACATAGAGGGAGTTCAGTAAGTTGAGAAATAGAGAGGGAGTTCAATAGGTTGAGTGATAGAGAGCTGGTAGCCAAGAAAGTGACATTTAAGGCAACACGTAGTCCCACACAAGTCCTTACAACGTAAGTAAGAGTTCTATACATTTGTACGAACAATATCATATGGATCCGTACAACCATACATATAGAGTTGTATCAGTTTCTGCATAGCCTTACAAACATGTTGTATAGCCATACTCTCCCAACAAATTGTTTCTCCCTGTTTGAGATGCTTTTTGGTATCTGTGCAATGTTATTTTTTTAATCAACTTGGGGAGGTTTCCTTGTAATTTTTTAGAAGGATGAAAACTAATTTTGGAGTAATTATTACCTATGTTGTGTGAAATTAATTTTTATACTTCCACTATTTGATTTCCAACATATTTATTGATTTTTGCTATGTTTGACAACGGGGAGTGAGTTTGAACGTGAAGAAACATAAAACCCAATATTATCTTTTTATCAATGCAATCACTAAGTTGAATGTGAGGCGACTCCATTTTTCATGGTGTTACATTTTAATATTTATGTTCTCAATCTATAAACACGACCTTGCTTCTCTTGACCTCTTTTTCTCCATCACATGTCCGTGATCAAATATATAATTGGATGTTGGTACCTTCAAATATTGTTTTTTATTTTTTTTAAATTAATGAGCATCAAAATACTTTCGCTTCTCTTATATTGGATTAAAACATTTTGAAAAATGTAAGAATTTAGGTAGGAAAACAATAAGATGTTTGTGAAAAGATTATTTCTCATTTATTGATCGGTTAATTTTCAATTATATCTATTTTTTAATTATTTATAATTTCAATAATTTATAATAAAAATGATCATTATAAAGTAATTGTATTAAAATATTTTAGAAAAGAGGATGTTGAGAAAATATTATTTCAATTTATTTTGTTCATTGATTTTTAACTAGTGCAGCCACATAACCTATGGCTAATTCTGCCCCGGAGGCACACAATCATTAGTTGGTAAGTGCATCAATGTAGTGTGGTATCAACAACACCGAGGAAAGGATATTGGGGATTGGTTCCTGGTTCATTAATGGCGACCACTCTGATAGACCTGGCTTCACTAGGACATGGAATCTGAGTCCATAGCACTTAAAACCATGACATAATGTCTTGGAGACCTGGACATTGAGCAATGAACATAGAACGTTGAAGCCCTGTAACACTGGTAGAATACTTGGAGTTTCCCATCCATTTTTAATTTTCTCCTTGGCTACCGACATGAGCTAGCTTACCTATGAGGCTCTTCTGCGCCATCTCTTTGCTTGACTACTGTGAACCATACATCCCTTACCTAACTACCAAGACTACTCGACCAAAAGTCACAACACTGACCATGTTCATGAGACCCAACACTGTTCATGATTATTTATCCATTTTTTAACTCTACACCTTCACGAGTTTCCCCCAGATGGAGGCAGAAGTCAGAGCACTTATGAGTGCTGCTAATGAAGCCCTCTGTAATAGCACAGGCCTATTTTCATTGATGGATGATCTCACCAGGTGAACAAGCTCATCATTGGCCCATACTACCCATACATCTCCATCCTTGTACTCTGCACCCATTGACTCCCAAACCACAACTCGAGCAACACTCTCCTTCACCTCATCTACAGTTATACCTGACCACCATGCTTTGAAACTCTCCCTCCTACCACATCCTTCTGTTGACTCGGACTGCAGACCACCATACTCAGTATCAATCCCACTCTATAACACATCCCTCCCCACCACAAGTCAAGAGCTCTCGTAGCATAAAGGCCCACCAGACTCCTCCTGGGCTTGCATCCAACAATAGAGATACACAAAATACTCACTCTCAACCACATGGAGGTAAGACTTCATCTTGACCTTGGGTCTCCAAAAAAACAAAAAAGAAACTTATTCTTGGTACTGATATTGGAATGGAAGAGTCTGACTCCATGGCTCTATGCAGCCTTGTGGGTAGGATATCATATAGACATCTCTGCAAAACGAACTTGGATACCTGGCTGTCCAAATCTTGGATGCTTATCTTGGGTTATGCCCCTACCCTCTCACATCTTGGATGCGGTTGGCTCTATTTTCAATTTAAAACACCAGAAGATGCCACTACCATAATGGATCGACTATGGATTCTAGATGACAATAGCCTCATGCTAAAACGATGGAGAGTGAGCTTCGACCCTGCACATGACTACTTTCGTCTCCGCCATCTGTGGGTACTTCTCCCTGGACTTCCTCTTCATATTTGGAATGAGAAATCCCTCATGGCTATTGGAAACTCCCTGGGTCGTTTCATCTCTATAGACTCCAATACCATCACTGGACTAGACAAGAAAATGGAAAGGATTCTAGTTGAGATGGATATTCATGAAGGACTTTCTGAAACTCTCGATATAGATTGGTGAGGACACATCACTCGCTAGAAGCTAGATTATCTTGGCATCCCTTTCAGATGCACACTCTGCAGGAAGACAGGCCACCTGAGAAAGACTTGCACTAAAGCACTTGAAGAGGACATCTCTGAGAAAACTATGCTTGAGCTCGCTGCAAATATGGAGTCTCCACCTGCATATGGCCACTTACAACTTCCAGATTTACCAGATGATGACATTTCTCCTGGATTGGATACTATAACTAGTAAGCTCAAAACCATTTTCCTGACTTTGTTTTCCTCGCTCTCATCCCTAGAACTTGATTTTATTGACAATACACCCCTGTTTAACTTGGGACCGCCCCCCTCTCCCCATGGGCTTGATTTCCTCCACTAGCATCTCCCAGACAACTAAACACATCTCAAGCTCCATATACATTCTTAGAACCCATCCTATATGAAACCACCCCTACTCCTTTTATCTCAGTCTCCACTGGCATGACCTTGACTTGCGCTCAACATACACCTACCCCACAACACACTCTGAATATATCCCCCCATACATCTATGCCCTCTGCGCAGACCCACTACCTGACCTTTCCTCCACCAAACCCTCCCTCCCTCGACTCTATAGTTGTGCGGGAAAACCATTTTGTGACTTCATTCCCTTCCCACACTTAGAACACTCCAACTTATGATGCGTCAACTCCACTTCCAACCACTCCTTCTCATAAAACATCCATGAGTCACCAACTGGTAGCACTAGATCACACCCAGGCCTCATCACTTCATAACTCCCACTTTCATATGACTGAGAGCATTGGTGAATAGGTCCAAGAGAAGGAGGTGTCATCTTACCTTCTGGGATTGAGCGAGACTGAGCCTGGAGATAACACCCTTGGAGATGCATTGAACTCTCTCCTACCATCCTACAAAGAATTTTTATCACCTACACCCCTTCCTAATTATAGAGGTACTACTATACATCTCCCAGAGACTGGTGTTAGTCAGACATCAGCTAAGACCACATCTGCTTCACATGATAAAGACTATACTTGGTCTAGAGGTCATGGATTCGAACACTCTCCAATCAAAACCCGTAGTTCCCGTCGCAGAGAGGGAATTCCACCTCCACACCCTGTGGACTATCCACACACTTCTAATATCGGGACGCTTAGAGGCATGAAATCCCTAGCAAGAGAAAAACCATGATCTTGCTCTCCCTCAACATCAAAGGGGTGGGGGGGCACCTAAAAGATGCCTCTTTCAAAAGACTTCTTTCACACATCTCTCCAGACATCATATTTCTACAGGAAACTTTGGTAGACAGTAAAAAGGGCAGAGTATTCCTAAATAAATTTCACTCCAACTGGCATACCTGCACAATCAACTCTCTTGGCTCCTCTGGAGGGTTAGCAGTGGCTTGGAACCCTGATTATTTTGATTTTATCCCCTATATTTGTTGTGGAGACATACTATTGACTGGTACCAGCTGCATCACTAATAAGAGATTCATTCTACTCAACATTTATGGCCCATGTACCAATCGACAACAATTTTGGGAGAAGATAGAAGATAGGGGGCTTCTTGACCTGCAAAACTTGATCATCGCTGGCGATTTAAATCTAACAATTTCTCTTGGAGAAGTTTGGGGTGCCTCAGCTACTCCAGATGCACTGACACTATACTTTAATACTCTCTTCTCTGCTCACCATTTGGTGTACTTTGTGCATGCCTCCTTGTCACCCACTTGGCATAATGGATGTGAGGGTACAACCTCCATTTCTAAGAGACTAGACTACTTCATCCTTTCTGAGAAAATCATCTCCTCGGAAGACAGGATCCGTTCTTGGGTAAGTTACCCTTACCTTTCTAATCATGCCCCAATCGCCCTGCACTTGGATACAACTCGCGGCAATATTTCCTGTCCTTTCAAGCTTAATGCAGGATGGATTCTTGGAGTTGAGTTTAATATCATCGTGGATGATGTCTGGAAGGATACCAAATTCTTAAATGAACAGTGTATACAAATCGACTTGCTTGGAATCTCAGATGCCTCAAAGCCCGAATAAAACTGTGGGCTTCTTCTTATCATCAACAGAATGCTCAATGCCTTCTGGAACTAGACTATACAATCAAGGACCATATTCTTCATGAAGCTAGTGCAGGGACCATTGTTGTTGATAATCTTTCCATAAAAAATCTTGAATTGGAAAGAAACTCATTACTTCTCAAAAATGAATCCACCTGGAGACAACGAAGCAGATCGACTTAGCTTAAATGTGGTGATCACAACACCATATTTCCATAAAATAGCCATCTCTCGGAGAAATAATAAATGCATTTGGGAAATCTTAGACGAGGAAGGAACAATCCATAGAGGACAACAAGATTTAAAATCTGCAGCTGTCAATTACTACAAGCATTTCTTTGAACAAAATCCCACAACAAATCTTCAAAGCTCAGTTTTGGTGGCTAGTCTCTTTGCTCACATAGTAATGGAGGTTGACATTTTATCTATGGACAGTCCTTGTACACTACATGAGATCTTAGTGGATCTAAAATCTTTCTCCAAGGACAAGAGTCCAGGCTTAGATGGTTGGACGGTAGAATTTTATTTTCACTTCTTTGACTTGGTTGGCCTAGACCTCCTCGCACTTGTGAAGGACAACAAACTTCATGGAAAAGTGATAGGTTCTTTAAAATCAAGTTTCCTCACTCTCATTCCTAAAGCATATGCCTTCTCCTCCCTTGGAGACTATAGACCTATAGCCCTTTGTAATCTTTGGTACAAACTCATCTCCAAAATTATTTCAACCAGAATCAAGTCCATCCTCTCTCGTTTCCTTTCGAAGGAGTATTTGGGGTTTTTAAAAGGCCACCAAATTATAGATGCAATAGGCACAACCCAAGAGTGTCTCCACAATATCAAAACCAAGAAATCCAAAGCGCTCATCCTCAAATTGGACCTCAAAAAGGCCTTCGACTGCATCGACTGGGATTTCCTTAGATTGATCCTAACATAGGCAGGTCTCAGTCATCAAATGATAAAATGGATTATGAGTTGTGTTTCCAGTGAAAAACGTGCCATCTTGGTCAATGGAGAATCCTCCACTTTCTTCCATATGGGCATGGGACTGAGGTAGGGTTTCCCTCTCTCACCATTACTCTTCATCCTGGCGATGGAAGCTTTGAGCCTACTACTCAAAACAGCCCAAGCTGAAGGTAAGATCTCTGGACTAAAGGTGTCTAGGACCATCAAGATCCTCCACATCCTTTTTGCTGATGACATCCTCATCATGACCAGGGGCACTCTACATTAATGGATAGAAATTAAGGAGATCTTAAACATCTTTTGTAGCACCACAGGGTCGATAATAAATTGGAACAAATCATCTTTCCATTTTGCAAATATCCCCTGCACTTTTTTGGACCAGATCAAAGGTGTTTTCCCCTATACTTTTTTACCTCTGTCCTCTGTATTAAATTACCTGGGCTATCATCTAAAAACAGATTCCTACAAGCCATCAGACTGGAACTGACTCCTTGTCAAAGTGGAAAAAATAATAGGGCATTGGAGCATGAGGTGGCTCTCACTTGGAGGACATTTTACTCTGCTCAAAGTTGTTCTTGAAGGGAAGACAATGTACTGGATAGCCCTGGCTGCCATACCTACCTCGGTCCTCACAAAACTCCATAAGATGATGTTTAACTTCCTCTGGTCTGGTTGTTCTGATCACTCTCGTCGGCATCTTTGCAGCTGGCAAACTCTGGCCAAACCAAAGAAAAAGGGAGGATGGGAGATTCAAAATCCACTCTTTTTTAGCCAAGATCTTATAGCCAACACTCTTTAGCGTGTCCTAAATAAACCGGGCATTTGGCACGCTATAATTCTAGAAAAATACCTCTGCCACCACAAAGTCAATAGTTGTCTCTTAGTAGAGACGGATACCCCAAAACGACCTCAATTTTCTGGAAAAACTTACTAAAAGCTAAAATTCTAATCACAACTTGGCTCTGTTGGCGCCCAGTCTCGGGGAACTCTATTGTTCTTGGTCATGATTGCATTCTAGGGATGGACGCCTCTATCACACTTTCACCACAGCTGATAACACACCTTCATTCAAATAACATCTCGTATCTCTTTCAGATTCGAGACTCTTGCAGATCGGATGCTCTATCCGACTCCTTGATATCTAGCGCATCACTTGGCCTCACCGCTGATGCATCCCACGAATGGAATATTTATTTCCTAGCTCTCACACAACTTGACATTCATCTTACCTCTACAACAGATCACCTTCATTGGTCGGGGTGCGACCACTCAAGAAACCTCACAACACAAAATGTTTATGCAACGATTTCTAATACACATTGGCTCACAAATCTCAGAGGCTGGAAAAACTAGTTTTGGTCTTAGAGCATACCGCCCAAAATAAAAAAATTTACCTGGTTGCTGATTGAATACAAATTAAATACGTGGGATAACCTCTGAAGAAAGGGATGCACTGGCCCAATCTATTTCCACCGCTTCCAACTTGATTCAGAATCGACCGACCATCTTTTTATCAATTTCCTTTTCTTTAAACAGGTCTGGAATATTATCGCTTTGGCTCTTAAAATTCAATCCACCTAGGACGACATCAAGCTTGTAGATTGCTTTGAATCGTGGACTCAAAAAGAACAAAAAAACATACACCTTCCCCCACTTATTTGCTGGACTGTTTGGTTGGAAAGAAACTCAACCATTTTTGAAAATGTGATCTCATCAACAAGTGCAACATCCTTCAAAGCACTTGGCCTCTACAATTCCTGGATTGACACACACACCAAAAAGCCAAGATTATACTGCAACAAACAGAAACCAGCACTTGAAGATATTCCTACAGGCTAGTTTGATGGCGCAACAACCGTAAATGGATCTCGGAGTGGAGATGGAGGATTAATAAAACTCTCGCAGAATATTTTTTACAAATGGACTTTCAACTGTGGCCCGGGCACCAACACCAGGGAATAACTTTTGGGTGCCTGGACCACACATATTTTTGCCTCTAGACTCTACATAGATGTCCTCCAGGTTGTTGGGGACTCCATAATTTTCATAGAGTGGCTGAGCAATAGGGATGACCTATAAGTTGTCTCCCTACTAGCTTGGAAAGATAGAATTAGAAATTTACAACCTACTTTCAAGAAGCTTAGCTAAATCCATACACATCATGAGTACAACAAATCTACCGACCATCTCTCAAAGGAAGCGCTCCTGAAAAAAGTGGGAACCATATCATACAATCTATGGATAAATGGCCACGAGG
>JZKD02S1617602.1:51326-66063 GCA_000966675.3 Picea glauca
TAATTCAATAGTTAGATCTAGGGAAAGCGGTGTATTCTGTCACAGTTTGTTCCAGATCCAGGTGGATCTGGGGAGATTGGTCTGTGTCCGCACTCACGAATTTATCCTTGAACAATTTCTCAATAGATAAGGGAATATCTCCTTCAGGGTCTCTAGGAATATTTGTTGAAATCAAGAAGGAATTCCAGTGCCTGTCTAAATTTCCAAGCTCCTCAAACACCAACATCTTAATCAAAGAAAAAATGGAAAAAGGTTGTTCTCTGGCTGGTCAAATTTGGCTTGGACACTATCTACTATCTTCCCCAAGCTTATACATGGGAAGAAAGGTAAGTTTAAAGGGCTTATCCCTATGAAATGCATCATAAGCATGATCTGGTATTGATGCACCTTGTCAAATATTCCCTCGTAAGTAAAGTACTTATGGATTATCTTCAAAAGTTTCTTAAAAGGTTCCAGAAGATACTCACTGGGAATGTTGGCTCCAATTTTCCGATTTCTCTATTCATGTTTGACAAAATCAATATAACATGAAGTATCTAATGGCATACCTTCAAACCATTTTTCCCCTACATAGGAATCTCCATCACAGCTGATATGGTTTCCTCTAACACTTGAAATGTGATCCCTCTAATAGTTGCACTAAAACCATTAAAATTAAGGGTGAACTTCTTGGTTAGTTGTGCATTAGACCCTTGAACCTTTTCACATAATCTTATGCTCATGAATTGTTCAAAGGAAACTCTGATCACCGGGTCTGCATTTACTAACTTTAAATCCTGTTGTTCAAACCTCACGACTTTCCCTCTTCTTGCATTCTTTCTTTTACTTTGCGGAGTTTTCATGATGTTGATATATGTCAATTTTAGGTGTGCAAGAATAGATTGTAATAGCCTCTCTGTGCAACAAATGAGAATAATAAATTTTTCACGGTGCACAAGAAAAGGTACCAACAAGAAACTTTGTGCAACAAATAAATCAATGGAAGAAAATTTGACGTAGCGGAGAACTCGACGCAATAGTAAACAACAACAAAAAAAATTGATGCAGCAGTAAACAACAACGAAAAACTTCGGCGCAACAATAAACGACAATGGAAAACTTCATCCTAGTGGAAATCTCAACGCAGCGACACACAACGACAAAAAACTTGGCGCATGAGTAAGTAATAAAAATTTAGCTCAGAAGAAAGAAGGCTGACTGTGTGAAAAACAAACTCGTTCTAGAATTTGGTTTGCAATGGGCTCCAAGGAAAACTCTTTAACAATGATTGAAAGAAATGGAGGATACACAACAAAAACAAAGTAATGGATTTACGTAGCGACTAAAAACACACAATATTTACGTAGCAAATGGCTTCAAGGATTACTGGAAAAACTATGAATGACGCACAAGTATCGAAGGTGATGGAGAAGCATAAAAGGTGAAGAATATTTATTCTTGAATGGATAAATAATGAAATTATGAAAAGGGACGAAAAATCCATAATGACAAGATGTTTTAAGGCAAGTTAAGGATTTGCGCAACGAACTTGCGCAATAGGTACTCCTTTGAAGTTTGCAATGGTACAAATGATATGGAGTGCCATGATTGTTCACTTTTCTACTTCATGATTAGGTAATGATGACCCATAATATATTTTGACATGACATTCATCCTAACCACTTGATATGACCTTGGTACATAATTTCCACTTTTCGACATGACTCAAGACTTAGGAAAGTAGACCCTTACAATTTAAACATGATGAACTTTACACCCTTTTACCAACTTATTGCCAAACCCCTTACTTGACATTTCAAACCATTCTTTATTTCGTCACTAACCTCATAAAATTTGACACACTAACTATGACTCATCTAGGAAAGTCTTGGTTTTTTCCAAGATCAAGGCATGGCTCTAAAAGTGTTTTGGACAAACCTCTAACTCTAACTACAAAAATCATGGTGCTAACAGCTGGCTCCAATGGGCATGATATCCTCCCAACGAGGTAGCAAAGAACAATAGACCCTCACTATTGGGATTTATTTGACTCAAAGGCACTGAAATGACAAACAAACTCATTTACAAGACTCTCTTGACACAACTTTGACTAAACATAGCATAAACTTAGGGCCTTCACTTCGGGCTTCAATTTTATACTGATTATTGAGTTCAAATGCTTCATCTGAAAATAAAATGGTTATTTACAATGACATGAAGAGATTGAAATTTCTTTAAGCAAGATAGTGTTTGAGAAACCTACCATTCATAGGTCCTCCACCAATGAGATCTCCGTTAAGCTCCTACAACAAATAGGCATTGTTCCCATGGTATGCAATAGTCTTGAATGGTCCCAACCAAACATGATCAAACTTATTGTTAGTCCCTAAAGTTTCACTTGATTGTGAGAGGGCAAGCTAGGGCATCATTAATTTATTTCAAAGTGTTTATAAGGTTTTATGATTTGGTTTTTTGAGTAAGGTGGTTGAAAACTGGCTCAAGGTTACAACATAACATGAAAATCAAGATCAGAACATAGCATATCCCATTGACTGAATAAAAGGTGGACACATATATGGATTAAACCAATTAAGAAAAAGGAAGATGAAGCCTTCAATTTGTCAACTTCACATAAATTCTCGTCTCATAATTTCATAAAGAAACAAGACTATCAGCTTGATATCAAAACTTGAAAAATAATTTCCACAGTAAAATTTTCACTGTATAAATTAACAGTCAAGAATCAAAAAGCATTGCAATCTGAATAATGAATTCAAGCATGAAGAAAGAAATAACAGAGTAGAAAAGAGGGTCTAACCATCCATATGCCTTTGCTATTAAGTGTCAAATTGAACATAAATGCCTTTAGAAGGAGTTTCACAAAAAGGTCCCTTGGATCTCCATTTTTTCAACCTCCACATAGTGTTTCCTCTATCTATTTAAACTATCCATAAAACCTCCATATCCTATCATCTAGTATAACTTTAATGACTAGATTCAAATAGTATATATCTACTAAGGTAGTTCACTCAAAAATAGCTTCTACAATCCCAAAATAGATCACATCTCAACAGCTTGATATTGTATGATCTTGCCAGCATTACATATCTTTCTACAAAGCAGGAATTAGTTTGATTTAGTCAAACAGTTCGAGGTCTTAGCATCTCACTGACCAAAAACAAGTAGACATTTCCATATTTCCTAGAAAACATTAAAATAATGATTGTGGGAGCCTCCATGTAACCTTTAGGATATAATCACAGCAGTAGCTTTAGCATTTTTTTGTTTGAGCTTGGTGGTAAGCACGACATTGTGCCAATAGAGTCTGAAGTTTATTTCCCCGAGTTCTTTGAGAAATTCCCTTTTCTCTTTATTCTTCTTTTTAAAATATTGAATCCTTTCTTGCTGACGAGCATTCCATTGTTTTATTTGTGCCTTTTCTTTCTTTAACTATCTCACTGTTTTCTAAAATTCCTTGATCCTCTCTTTATCAGTTATGATTTTAACCATGAATCTTGAGCATTATTCAAAAGGTGTAGTCTCATTCAGGTTTAAGGCAACTTTGGGTTCCTTTGATTTAACTTGGTACTTAGAGACTAATCCCGAGCTATGTTATTCATCAAATCTTGATGAATCTATGGCTTCAGGCACATTTGATATGTGATCTAAGTCTATAAGGTAATCCTATTTATTCTCAGGGGTTTCACTGATACCTTTAGCCATCTCTTTAGCTTTTTCTAATCTGGTTGAATCTCTCATTACAGGTCTTGTAGATGATAAAAACATTTGATTACCTTTGTTTACTGGTTTCTTAAGCAATGAAGTTCTTTTTTCCCTTTTCCTGGTACCTGCTTTAGCATTTTCAGAGTCGTCTTCTATAACTATGATGTTTTCTTCTTTGATTGATGGATTAAACATGGCCTTTGACTTCAGTTTGTACTTGTTGGTAACCCTAGTAGAATTCCTTCTAGGTTTTTGAGATACAAACACACCTTTAACCTTTTTCCTTTTGACTGCAACACCCCTTTTACTGGTTGATGGTGATTCATGCTTGACTATAGTTTGAGTATTAAAATCTTTATCTGAATCATTTTCCCCTTTAACATCTTCTTCAGAAAATGTTTCAATTTCTGGATCCAACTTAGGTCCTTTACTTCTGCTATTCCTTGTCACCCTAATGTCGGGCATCTTTTCTTTAACAAGGGTTTCATTAATTGAAATATTTTGGCTCTGTGTGACAATCTTTCTCCCTTTTCCTTTCTTCTATTTGTTGTACTGTGTGTTAAGGTTTAAATATTGTGTGAGCCAGCTCCAGGGCTTCTGTAATTCTCTTAAAGAAGACATAACTAAAGTCTTAATTAGGACTTAATGAAACAGACTGCTCTTAGCATTGGTGGAAAGTGACTGCACTCTCTTTGACATCTCTGTCGGGCTTTTGAGTAGAAAATAAGGCAGATTTAAGGGGTAATCACCATTTAAATGCATTAATATCCTAATGTGGTAGATATAGACTAGTGAAAATCTACCTTCTCAGGTGATATACCTGTGGATCACGATCAGAGAAGTGTGCCATTCGGATCGAATCCATCTATGAGGTACCTTTTCCAATTCAGATTTTTCTTATCTGGAAGAAGGAATTGGTTTACAAACTCTATAACCACATGCTCTTTCTTCCACCATCTTTCTCCATAAACTACCAACTTGCAAGATTTTGCAATTGTCTGCTCTGTTACTAGCATCAACATCTTACCGATCTCCACCTCATGACCATCAAAGTTTAGAGCGAATTCCATGGAGACCTGCTCATTGTAACCTTGAAAAGTGGTGAGGAATTCAAACCACCCGACATCTTTGAACCTTTGATCCATTTGAGGATAAGCTTCAAGAAGTTCAACACCCTCGGGTTCTATTTTGACTACCTGTCCGCTCCTCTTTGGCGCCATCAAAATACAATTCTGTAACTAGCGCCCTCGGGTTATGAATTTGCCACCTGCAATCTATTAGTGTATAATGTTCCTCTGAGAAAATACCTGCACCTAAATTCAACAAAATAAGACAAGTATAATATAATAATCATTGAGAATTGGGTGATTTTAAAATGAGACCTTCACGGGTACAAAGCAATTGGATTATGAAATAGTTTGAATCAGTAAATGATTCCAAGCTATTGTGGACACATGCGAACTCTCAGACCATGATTCGTGTCATCAGAACGAAATCTGGATGACAAGCGCGTATCAAGTTATGATTATTTTGGCATAGCCTTATTCCTGTATCACTATTAATGACTTAGCAAAATTTGAATTTATGAAGTTCAAACAGGCATATAAGGTGACACCTCGTTTAAAACCATGTCTTTCAATTTCAAACTTAAATAAACTATTCAAAAACTGAAATGCAAACCATAAGATACTAAAAACAAAGATCAAAATCAACTGGAAACAGAAAATGAAGTGTAGGTAAGAAGGGTTTAGAATAAGGGATTCTCACTAAACCAAGACAAAATTAGAGACTAACACTTCCCATGCTTCCCTCTGTCTTCATTCCTTGCATCCCACTTTAGTACCAAGTCATCCACCTTGAAATCATCTTCCTTAGTATGCCTATCATAATCTCTTTTCATTTTATCTTGGTGCAGTTGTGAGTTGTTGAATACCTGTTCTCTCATTTGTTGCACATGGATTAATTGGTTTACCCTCCTTACAGCATCATTTGGTTCAACTTCCTATTCTTGTAGTAGTCTCATCACTGGCATTCCTAATGAGGTAGGAAAAAATACCTCTATACCATATATAATATGAAAAGGTGATGTATAAATAGACCTTTTAATGGTGATCCTATCAACTCATAACACATAGATAAGATTTTTGTTGCAAGATTTCTTATTTTCTTACAGAAGCTTCTTAATAATTATGGTCAATGTTTTGTTGGATGACTCAACCAACCCATTTCCATGTGGGTAATAAGCTGTGGAATGACCAAGATTTATATTATAGTCACTGCAAAATTTCTCCATTCTCTTAGACTTGAATGTTGTTTCATTATCAGTAATGATCTTGACTCGACAACCAAATCTAGACAAAATATCGCTTTCTAAAAATTGAATGATAACAATATCATTATCTTTCCTTGTGGAGACTGCTTCAATCCATTTGGTGAAGTAATCTATGTCTGTTAGTATACACCTATGCTGATCTGAGGATGGGAGATTAATTTATCCTATAAAATCAAGGCCCCATTGCATGAATGGTGCTTCAACAAAGATAGGCTTTAAAGGTAAAAGTTGTAGCTTTCTTTTTCCATAAAAATATGGCATTCATGGTAGCTAGAAACTTCCTTGCATACATCATAAAAAATATTAGGCCAATAGAACCCTGCCCTTAGTATTTTTTGCGCAATGGTCTTCCAATAATGATGCTCCCCACAGTCACCTTTGTGAAACTCTTTGATATCTTTTTTCACTTCTTCCTCCAACAAACAATTTAGCAATATCCCACCTGGATCTTTCCAATACATATAATGATCCAAAATGAAAAAAATTTGCTCCTTTCAATTCAAAAATTTTTCTTTGGTTTTGCTTAACTTAAGAGGAGCTTGTAAATTTCTTAGTACATAAATAATATCAGCATACAAAGGAGAATCAAGGATTTTTTGGGATACCTATGGGATTGTTTATTCTTCTGAATTTGCTGATAAGTCAGCAATGAAATTGATTCCCAAGACATCACAATTGGACTGCACCATCAAATTTGCAATCCCATGACCTTTAATTAGCTTTGTAGATTTGATCTCGAGGTCATACTCCAACATCACTGCTATCCATTTTCCCCTTCTCCCTTTAGGATCAGGCTGAGTCAAAATATCTTTTACATAATTGCTAGGAACATAAGCAATGACATGGGAATGCAAGATATAAGTTCCAAATTCCTTAAGGGCCTTCACCAAGGCATATGATTATTTTTCCATGATGTCATACCTTAGTGGGGAGTTTATCAATGTCCCTCTATAATAGGCTATGGGCCTTTCAAATTTATGTTAATATTTTTGCAACAAAAAACCAAGAATGATGTGTTCTAAAGAAAAAGAAAACAAGATAAAATCTTTTGCAAAATTTAGTCTGGCCAACACTGGATCTTTGGTAAGTGCCACTTTAATATCTTCAAATGAATTCCTAGCTTCAACAGTGACACATTAATATATTCAAAAGACTTTCGATGATGTGTTCTCATCCTTGTTGTTGGAGGAGATGAGACGAAAGAACATGGAAGGATAGAGCACATATGCATTATTTGCAAGAGGATGCTCCCAGGAAAGAAATAGATCTAAGTCCTCAACTGGGATATCTAAGTCTAAGGGAAGATCTAAATCTCTCAAAAAGTTTGTAAAGGTATGTTGGAGATGTGGAAAATAAGGGCACTACAAGAAGTAATGTAGATCTAGAAGCATTGAGAGAGTGAAGGGATTTGAAGATGCTCACATGGAGATGTATACGTGTTATAACCATAAATTGCATCATCCATGCTTACCTGGCATCAGGCCAACTCATTGACTTTCATTGCTAAAGCCATGCTGAACAGACTCTTTAAAAACCTCTTAAATTAGGTAACCCGCACCCTAACCCATTACTGGGCACGTTGGAACGCTGGTAGGCCTTATACTGCATGCGTTGGAACGCTTCCTGGCCCACTACAGCCCGCTTTTACCTAACAAAGCACAAAATCAGGAAAGTTGTCGATGGAATGAAAAGATTTGGGTCAGTTAACTGGAACTCCCAGCCATCCATGGCTGAGAGTTCATCCAAAACCCTAGCTCCTTCTAGCCTATAAAAGAAGAGGTAGGGGTACTATTCAAGATAGGAAAAATCATAGCAAGGAAACTCTACCCAATTTCTGAATCCGTTTTGTCCCAACCCTTTAGCCTGTCCTCAAGCTTTAGGAGAATTCAAACAAAGAAATTGGAGGACAAAGAAGAGGAGGAGCCCAGGATCAGGATCAAGGAACGGTGGCTGATCTCTATTATCATTGTAAGTTGATTCATCTTGAGATTAATAAAGAGTACTTTTCCCGTCCCAATGTACGAGTCTTATATATTTTATTTGATTTATGCTTAATCTCTAACCCTATAGTAGAACAATAGCATGCATGCGTAGTGTTTTTGTCTTGATTGCAGGATCTTGTTTGGAAGGAGCAGCAGAAGCAAGGAGATAAAGCGTAACGGAGGATCTACACCAAACGTCGGTAAAAAGGTTAGTCGGTTCTTTCCATGTTTGCATGTGAAAAAGGGTTTTAGGTTTGGGGTAGAAGGTTAAAAGTAATTTCTTAAGGGTCATGATCTGCATGCAAGTTTAAGCCCTAGATTGTTAGTCTGTAGGGTATAATTTCCTAACAAAAGAATTGGCGACTCCGCTGGGGAGATTTTACTCTTAGGGTTTCTGGATTCAAGAAAGGTTTTTGGGTAGTTTTAAGGAATAAATTTTCTTCCTCTTTGTTTATTTTGTTTTTATTTAGGTCAAAAGCTAGCAGGGAACCTAGTTATCAATACCAGTTTTTTCCTTGACTGTTGCTTGACATTTATTATCGGGACACACAGAGGTACACACGGCATGCAGAAGGCCTGCCCCCGTGTAACCCGCACCCTAACCTTCTGTAGCCCACGTTTGAACGCTTGCTGCAGTGGTTTCAATAGCATGTAGGACTCAGAAAGCTTGAGAGGCAGTCTCCTCTTCCCTGTCAGAAGTTTACCTTCTCAGGGGGCTTTCTAGATCCTGTCTGGGTCTTATTGGTTCACTGTCTTGTTTGCAATTTGCTTTATTGTGTTTGTTATCTTTTGCATTCATTTTTCTTTTTCTGTTAAAATATAAGCATTCAAGCCTTTAAGAGACCCTGGTTGTCAATACCAGAGGCCTTTTTCAAGTCTGGGCTACCTGTGGTTGTTTTTGTCTTAGCTTTTACACAGACTTGCGACCTGTTTAAGCTTAGCCCGCGGGTACCCGCGCACTGTTATAGCTCAGCACGCGTTTGCACGCGTGCTGTTTCAGTGACAGTCGCGGGCTTGATTTGTTGCTTTTCAGCCTGGGTGGGGCAGTCATCCCCTCCTGTGGTGAGAAGTGTTCCTCTCAGGGGTTTGAGTTTGGAGCTGCACAGTTAGTAGGGTAGGGCCTCTTATCCTTAGCCTGTGTTTTTATTAGTTGATGTTTTGATAGAAAAGACAAAAGAATTTTTTTTTTTTTATGGTTTTTAGACAAGCGTTAGAATCGATGCTTTCTTGATTGCCTTTGTGCATCTTTGCTCTGGTTCGTTGCGATCTGCGCTTTAAGCCAGAACTTTATTTTGTTTTCCTGGTTTTGTGCTTGTCGTCATTTTCCCTTTATTGCTTCATTTTGCAATTAAATAAAAAAAAAAATCTTGTTTCATTTTCTTCTTGGTTTGAAGATTGTGTTGTTGCATCAGTAGCTAGGAAGAAGTCTTTTTTCATAAGTTTTTGCACTGCATTTAGAGTATAAGTAGCTCGCAGATTTGAGTGAAATTACTTGTTGTTTGTTGCATGAAATCTTAGGAAAGTTGAAAAGAAAAGAAGTCTTTCTTGTTGAAAAGTTGTTGGTTTTTGCATTGTTTGTAAAAGTTTTTGTTCCCAAGATTTTCTTGTTCATTTTTCTTTGAGTCTTTACACACCATCAGTTTCACTTTCATACCTTGTGACTTAAAAATTCCATTAAAAGCAACGCTAATTAAAAACGATTAGACTTTTTTGTTTGTAGGGTACATACACCAGCTCAGGACTAGGGCCTTGGAATAGGTTGGAGAGTAAATTCTCCAAGGCCACTCAAATCAAACATTGGAGTCTGTCAATAGGGAGTGTAGAAGTCCAGTTGCGTGAAAGTTATTCGGGACCCCCCTATAACACAAGGGATAAACATGAGGTCGTGTAAGGAAAGGTAGTGGAGATAACCCCTCCAAAGCTAGACCAAGAGTAATGGAGAACATATATCGAGGATTTATTAAGGGATTCTGTCGTCTGCATTTTCCATGGGGCTTCGTGGGTCTCGAATCCATTCGAGGTCCTCAGTTTTATTCCATACCATTTTCTCTCGATACCCTTGACAGGTTTTGGGCTTGATACCCTGCTCATTGTGGTCTACCCGACTATCGACTGTACCCGCCTGGTGACTGTTCACGTGCTGGAAAAATAGTTGCCAATCTTTTCTAGGGACATACACGGGTGACTGCAGGGGTATACCGCGGTACCTAGAAAAGACATCGGGCCACGCTTTGCAGAGTATACCTGGAGGGGGCTTCCAGTTTCGAGTTGCACTTGCACCGGTAAGTTGCTCTAGTGTTGGTTGTTGTAACTGTTCTTCAAAATAGTTAGTGTTTGCTTGTCTTATCTCATAGGGGCTTATTTTATTGTGTGTTACTGTTTGTTCGTGTAGAATACCTTAGCGTGTCGTGGATCTTCTCACACAGTGGAGGATTCAAAGCTCCGCCGGTCACGAAGGCTTCTGGGCCTGCTGCTGGTTATACTGGAGCCACCCTTGCCACCATTAAGGCGGAAGCTAGACCAATAAGGATCTTTCGAAGCAACCGAGGCTTTCAAGCCTGAACAACTCCTGGAGGAATCAACCGCCAATCTTGGCGTGGTTGAAACCCCAACCACTGATACTTGGCCAGACATTATTGTGCCAATTCAATTTTACGAACGCCTGTCAGTGCTTAACCCAGTTATGGAACCAAACATTGTTACTTCCATTGGGAATTCTTCCATTCCCACCATTGTTGCTACCACAGGAGAAGCTTCTCCTAACTTGCCTTTGTCGGCGGTCTGGACCACCATGGCCCCGGCTGCAACTTTGTCGCAAAGTGGACCGACCCCATCTATCGTGGCGGCCACAAATCCATTCACACCTAGTGCGACAGGTGCTCCGTTTTCATACGGTATGCCTAGTTCAGGGACAAGTCCTGTACTCACTCACTCCACTTTACAGACTTTGGGTCTGGGGGCAGGGAGATCTAACGCTCCTCTGCAAGGTCAACTTGGGGGCATTTCTGTCCCTTTCAATGCGTTTCCTCACGCTGGAGGTCATATTCCTCCTTCGTCCCCGTCGCTCGGTGGTCCGCATCAGCAGACCGTCGGGCAGCCCGCACACACGATTTCACTTGAAGTTGGGAGTCAAGGACCACCTGCGCAAACTTAGCCGGTAGGTTCATCACCGTTTGTTTGGAACGAGACGTTTGGTAAAAAAACGTTCACACCCACTACTTTCCCATCTGAGGGCACTCCCATATTTGGACAGTCTACTCCGGCACAGGGTACTATTCCTGCGCCGGGGGCACATATACCAGGACCTTGGAACTCACAAGGATCCATTCCCTCAGCTAGAATGTCGTTCTGGGGTAATTCTTTCCACAGTCAATGGAACCCCAGACAGACTGCTATGCCTCTCCCAACAGGACCGGCATGGGGTAATCCTTCCCAAGGTCTGCCAAACATGATGAATGCCCAACATCCTATGTCCTTTATGGGGAATCAGCCAATGATGTCTCCTCAGATGAAAAACCCTTACGCTGGTCAAGGCCATGGTTTCTACCAGAACTCGGGCTAGCAGCCAAACTTTTCCTGGCAACCTAGGGCCAGTCAAACTCCAGGACCCCTTTTTCCAGGCTATCAGCAGCAACCTAAACTACCCTTCTTGGCGATGTTACACTTGCCAGATTTGACACGGTTGTTAAATGATCCTATCTGTCACAATCCGCGTTGGCCTCCTATGCCGACGAAATTGCCTTCAGACATCCCAAAGTTCGAGGCCAAGCCTAACAAAGATCCAGGTGATCACGTGACTACTTTCCACCTTTGGTGTTCATCTAACTCATTGAAAGATGACTCCGTCCAGTTGAGATTGTTTCAACGCACTCTTATTGGGAGTGCCGCGAAATGGTACATAGATCTTGATCGTTCACGATACTCTTCTTTTGGCGAATTGGCGATGGCCTTCCTTAACCATTTCCAGTTACCTGTGAGATATGACGTCGGCACAAAGTTGCTAGCCAATTTCGAGCAGACGACAGCGGACCATATCTCGGATCATATTCGAGAGTAGCAACGCCGAAAGAGTCTTATCAAGGTACTCGTCCCACCAACATTCCTACTTGAGTGGTTCCTTAAGTGTAACACACCCACTATCATTATTTTTAAAAATTTCTTTGAATTAATCTCCCTCAAATGGGAAATCCCCCTTAGAGGAGGTTGCATTAGCGAGCTACCCATTCCCGATTCAATATTGGGGTTCGGGGTTTCTAAAATCAAAATTCATTCACCCCCATAACTCGCGATCCTCTGAATCCCGAAGCACTCCTTAAGCATTCACTCTCTAGGCTAAGCCTGTGATTCACTTGTCTTTATGACCGTGGTCTTAAATTATTTCGGGGCTACTCCTGTCGGAGTTTCGGGATTTCTGATGTCGTAACTCACGATTCCTCAGAACTCGCGACCCTCCGATTCCCCGATATGCCCCTAACGCATTAGCCCTCTAGGCTATACAATATCCCATGTGACCATTTACCCTAGGACCACCACTGTATAACCTTCCCCAAAACCTTGATCTCCGATTTCGCGATGTGATTAAGCCCTAATCAAACATCCGTTAATTAATCACTTTTATCGAAGAGTTTAAGTTAATTGCGTCGGCTTTCGGGGTTCGCGACTTCATTAAGCATGGATACTTCATCCACGGGATTCACGATTTCCCGATGGCTCCGATCATTGCCACGTGTCCTAAGAACGAACGGTCACGATATCATCGGGAAATCGCATATCGCGATTCCGTGTGTCATGATTTTTGTGTGCCCAAATACTCTGATTCCCCAATTCTTTTCCTAGATTCTGACACGCATCCGAAATGATGGACGGTCTTTATCGTGTCTCTCTGTTTTGGGGTTTCAGACTTCGCAGTTTCGAAATGCAAAGGTTTCGTGTCCACGAAATCCCTGATACGCCGAATTCCGACAGTGTTGGATCCACTGACATGCGTTCCTCAAATGATGGACGGTCCTGATTGTATTCGAGAATCGTGTATCGCGATTTCCTTGTGCATGAATCTCTTGTCTCCGGGAACTCCGATTCCCCGACCTCCGGCTCTTCGGGAGCCTCTGCCACATGTCCCTGCAGAGGTTATACTCCGTGCAACTCTTCCCGATCCAACGACTTATGGGATTTCTACTCCAGATCTGATAGCTCAGATCATTTTCCTCGCACGCCTACCCCTGCGCTTCACCCCTGCACATCTTCTCTGGATCCAACGGCTGACGGGGAATGTGAACCGAGATCTAACAGTCCAGATTCGTTCTTTTGGGTCTTGGGATTTACGATCCCAATTTCTCATTGCTCGTGATGAGAGAGGGAAAATCAGGTAACGCTTGCGTTACTTTCATCAATCTAATGGTCGTGAATGACTATGGGTCCTCCGACGAGATCTCACCCATCGACTGGTCACTCCTCATAACACCACTATCTTGGAACCTTAAGAGAATCGTTCCTCCTCGTGCAGGGTTAATAAGGCCTGTGCGTTCGAGTTCTTGTTCTGGGTTCTTAGTGAACCTTCCCAACGAGGAAGTCTCTGTGAGAGGATCCCTACCGGGGTATTCCCGGAAGCAGATAAAGGAAAATAACTTCCCAAAGATGGCTGGGCATGATTAGATTCATTCGTCAACGTAAATCGAGCACGGTTTCCTTGGTGTTAAGCATATATCAACTAATTCATATCAAACATTACGCGAACACTCTCATGCTGCAATACTTTACAATTTCATAGTTCTGTGAACTAATATCTACTCCTTATCAACAATTACTACATAGACATTACTACACAGGAAGACATGTACCAATCCACAAGTCTATGAATACATGTGACAACATATAAATTCAAGATACAATATAAGCAAAACACTTATCAGAAATAAGTTCAACAATGATAGCAACTGCTGAGAGGGGTGCTCGTTTCCACCCAACCATAGGCGTAGCAACTCCTGCTGGATTTACCACTAGCCACCCCCGAGCTGAGACCACAATGTCCTGAGACCTGCGTCTCTTTGTCTGCCAGTGCCCAGGAGCGAAGGTTGCAATCCTTCCCCCTGCGATCACTCACTCTGCGTAGAAAATTGCCAGAGTTCCCCTCGCATCTGCCCCCCCTTCAATCGTTTCAGCCGTACGCCTTATCCTCTCGTGAGTTCGCGTGTGGCATGATTACCCTTGCGCTGGTCATTCATGATGGCTCTACGGATGGGCGGTTCACCTCCCCATCCCTCATCAAGCCATCAACCTACCGGCCTGCAAGGCATTAAATTCAGGGCTAGCGAGCCACTTTTGGTTCTCCAGGCCAATGGAGTCCAAATACGGTGGTTTAATTCTTGGTGGAAGTTAACGCCCCTCTTTCAAGGTGCCCTCCACCACCATCGTGGTCTCTTTTCCGCACATCCCCTCTCAGCAATTCTGTCATAAATTCAAACTGTCATTTACATTCATTGACCTCCTCTTGCAGGTCCATTTACATCACATATTCATACTTATGAGTTTTTCCATAGTCCTTGGCCAGTCTAGTTATATTTACAATCTGGGGGAAGCAGGGTGTTACAATTCCCTCCCCCTTAAAAGGGAACATCGTCCTCGATGTTCTTAGCTACTAACATGAATTACATGTACAGAAGTAAACAAAATCAGATATGCCTGTCTCATGGCATCCTCCATTTCCCATGTGGCCTCATCTGGG
>JZKD02S1617602.1:93383-105777 GCA_000966675.3 Picea glauca
TCTATGCAGAGGGTCTTCATTTCTATTCTGTGCAAAGGGTTCTTCAAGAGGTTTCTGAAAAACGTAGCAGAGGAACAGAGGGTTCTGAAAAACGCAACAGAGACTTCATTGTTCTAGAGTCTGAAGTAGTCAGAGCCCTGCACAAATGGATCTAGGTATTGATTCAATCTCTGATTAAATTCCACTGCAATTTAATGCTGGTAAAGAACTGGAAAGTTCTAGGTCCTGTAATTAGTTAACAGACATTTAGTTTGTATTAAGAAAATTTTAACATAATAATCATTACAGTAATTGCGCGGGCACCGACCCTATGTCTGTATGTGTGGATTAATAAGGTGTTTGAATCATGCACCTCAACTCAGAAATATGTAGATGGTTTTGATATTATTATTATAATTATATGTTGAAGTTCTTTCTGAGTATTCCGGGAAACATTCGCCTATCATGGTTTCTAAAGTCTTTCCGAAAACATTTTCTTATTCGATTTTCTACTTCTCTTTCTCGCCATTTATGTTTTTTCATTTCATTTTGTCGTTGTGTTTCTGACCATAAATTGAATTCAATGTCAACGTTGAGCAATATGCCCTTGCAAGTGGAGACTCAAGTTTGACTCTATTCTTAAGAAAAAACCGACTAGTCTAGTCAATTATGTCGACTCTATCTTGGCCCACACTCATACTTGAAATTTTGACCCATGAGTCTCCAAGTCGGATCTATTTATTAAAGGAATTAAAAAAGAAAATGTTTTTCTTTATTTTTTTTACTTTATTTGAAGACAAAAAAAAATGACAAACCTTGTTGACTGTTAGAATCCATGTCATTTTTTTTTTAATTATGATGATAAAAAGTGTGGGAAATTTAATCCATCTATTAATTACATTACTCGACAAAGGGTTGTGTTTCTCTTAAAGAATAACACATATTTGTTACCATAGATCAACCACCCACATACAACATCATTCATCTATTCTTGTAATAAATCCAAGTGTTATTAATTTTTTCAATCATCTTTTGTGAGATGTCATCGAAATTCACCAATTTTACAATCATTGCATGTTAATGAAATCCTTTTAGTGAGAATCAATAATTTATTTTTTCAATATTACTAACAAACCTAATTTTCATAACTGTGGATTTTTTGAATAGTTCTGACAACTATCACCCCATAAATCTTAATAGTCAAAACCTAATTTTATTCCAAACAAAACAATCAGAATTCTAGGAGCATAATGTAAAGTTTCAAAGTCTACAGAGTTTCAAGATTTGAAACATACCAGAAAATAAGTTATAGTGAAAGTGCCAAGATGACCTATTTGAAACTGATTTTAGGATCATTCAAGAACCATAACGTCCATGGGGAATATCTCCAATGGTATAACAAACCAACATATTAAATTGGTACCACATATACAAAAATAGCTCTCCTTTATCTCTGCAAAGTGTCAAGGTCTAAAACATCCCAAAAAATAAGTTATAGTGAAAGTGTATGGAATAAAGAAACAAAGGGTGAAAGGAGAGGAAGTGATTAAATTAATAATCCCATGGTCCTACTACACATATGGTCACACGTAAATGATTTGAAGGAAGCGCCTCTACAAAATTTGATTTCTGCAATATTTGCAAAGACATGAAATTAAGTTAAATGAAATCGATTCATACCTGTGATCAATTAATGAAAATCATTTTCATTAAATTGAAAAGGCTTCTCAATAATATTTGAATAAAGAAAAACAAACGATATTATTGTTAATGAAGAGGTGCATTGGTCCAAACAAAGTGATCCAAAATGGATCCAGAAATGCTCAAAAATAAAATTGATCAAATTATTAATAAAATGACATGATCACAAAGTGATCTTCGCAAGATTTCCGATGATGTCATTTTGGATCACAAAGGGACACAATATTTCATATCTCACACCAATTGGAAGAGTATATAAATGAGAAAGAGTGGTGAGAAGAAAGTGTCTCTGCAGTCCAGATCAGAAGATCAAAAGAAGAAGTAGATTCCAAGAAGGAAAGCTGAAGATATTTTTGCAGTGAGGGTGGAAGAGAGGAGCACGTAAGGATTCATGTCCTTTAAGTGTAAATTAAGCGAGTTAGTGCTTCCTAGGGTTGGTTCCCTAAAACAAGGGAGTTGGTTCTTCCTAGGGTTGGTTCCCTGAAGAAGGGGATCTATGTCTCCTAGATTTGGTGCTCTAAAAAGGATTAGTGTCTTTCATTGTTCTTCTTAAAATCCTTTTAATTTCTATTAAATATATTTATATAATTGATTTTGAATACAATTCATTGTTGATTTATTGTGGTAATCAATTAAATAGAAAAATAAACTGCTAATTGTGAAAAAGGACTAATATTGATTCACCCCCCCTCGTAGTATTTCAACATTTATGACCTCTCCACGATTATGCCTATCAATTTTTCGCAAACATTCTTCAACCCCTGGAATGAATATACCCTTTCCCACGACCATAATGCAATCACTCGTGGAAATCTCTGAGGCGAACATGGGTCATTTGTTCTATGACCTCGTTGTCCTTCAGTATGAGATCGGTCCCGAAATTCATCAAAATTTTAGGTGGCATACAAGTTTAAATCATTCGCCATGTTTTGAGATTTTCTCCTTGGCCATAGGAATGAGGTATTTGATCCTACTCCTATCTGTTTATGATGACTCGTCTATGCTACATGTTGAATGTTTTGTATTTCATAGGGTCATTTTGTTCCTTGTTCAAATTACCCTATTATGTTACCTAGCTACAGAGTTCATGGACCTTGTAGTAAGGAAAAAACCGAACAACCTTGATTTTTTATTTACCCACAAAAGTATTACAGAGTCCAAACCTGAGCCAGAATTGAGAGATAATTTTACGGGATAGATTATGACCAAACGACGAAGAATTTGAAAAAATCGTCAAAAACCCATCTCCAGAATGGGCTCATTTACTTTCCACCTAGGCAGTTTCCTCAGACATGAAAATATATGAGAAAAATGCGTAATTTTCTAATGGATTTTTTCTCATAATTTTTGTGGCAGTTGAGAAATTAGTTCAATATTCCTGAGGAAACAGATCTTCCTCGGGATATCTGTTACGGGATTGACCTGGAATACCAAATTGACCCTGATCCTTCTTCCTCTTATAATGAAATCATTCTCCTTGTTCCTTGTCCAACTCACACTATGGTAAAATAACGGGTAGTACATACTCAATCTCAACAGATTGAAAGGCAAGCTTTTGAAATGTTTTGAACAGAACAAGCAACCAACCCCTTCAAAGGATTATTTAAACACTTATCTACAACAATATCAAGTTCAATGTAAAGAATAAATCTGTTTTAACAAAAAGTCAATTCCGGTGGTACCTATAACTATAGAAGATCATGATCCCTTCTATGAAAACATCGATGAAAAATCTGGACTAGAGGATCAGACCCAACATGAATTTCTTGATAATCTACTTCTTTTTCTTTACAATTCTTAAGGATTACCATGTATTTGGGATGCACTAAGAGGAAATGTTGCTACAGGGAAACCCTTAGACAAAAAATCATCAACATTCCATCTCTAATATAGACTCTGAGAGTTGTCATAATTGCCAATCTTGGGCCCAAAATTACTATGCAGTTGTTCCTTACCTACAGATGTGCCTCGATCAAATGCAAGAACAAAACGTAGAGCTAAAGAGGGAAAATTGATAGTTAAAAATTGAAATAGAACAAATTTTTCATGGGGTTGTTAAGAAACCAAAGAACTCACAAAACGACATTGTCAAAGAATCCACTAATGTTAATATCTTTATGGAATCTAATTTACATACATCTTCGATTTCCAATGGATGACCCCTAGTCAATGATTTAATTTTGTTTTTGATTCTGTAATGTTTTTTTAGACTTGATACAAAATCAAATATTTTGTAGCTTGTCTTTATTGAGTATAATTTGATTTAAATGGATTTTGTTTGTTGTTTCAGGTCTTAAAATGATGGAGAATATTTCATCAACAACAATTTTGAAGACAATTGGATGTTGTTCAAATTTCATTTTTTTTTAATTAGCATAAGAGTTAGTTTAAAAGTTTGAGTTGTAGCTTCTCGTTGTGATAACAACAAACGTTTTGATAAGTTGTTGAACAAATTTACCGTTTATTATAAAACTCTTCTATTATGAGTAGAGATCATGATCTATTGTTTAGACTATTCTATTTTTGAAGGATCTGACTCTATCTTCTGGATATGAGGATCGATCCATACTATTGTTTAAATACTCATGGATATTTGAGTCATGAACATGGTGAAAATTTTGGGATAATGGATCAGTGTTTATTTTCAAGGATATGGAACTATACATTACTTAAGGATTTTTCCCTGTGAGTAAAATTGTTTTGCATTCATTATAATATCTGTCATTATGGTTCATATTCTTCTAGTGATTAATTTTGGATTGATTAAAACTCAACTTTAGTGTATTTTTTCAGTGCATTGTTAAATGCTATTATTTATGTTCATTATAATATTGTTCAATTTCCAATAGTCTATTGTCCCAATGATTAAAGATTGTGATTGTATTATTGTGATGCATGTATTAAAATATATAAAATTTATTGGTATACTTTGAACTTGCAATGATCAAATTTGTTAATGGAAATTGTTTTCCTCTTCACAAATAGTTGATTGTATCTTCATAAAGGATCACATTAAAAACTTGTTCTTTTTGCATCATAAGCATGATTTTGATTGTCAGTTGAAGTGACTTTCTTCGAGGATTTTCATGGTCTTGGTATTTCACAACCTTTTACCATAGATTTCTCTTGAAAGACGGGTTGTTAGAGTAGCTTTATACATGAAGGCACAATCAAAAGTCCTCTTTAATACTGACCAATAATAGGTTAGTGAGTTTCTTTTTGTTTTTTGTTTCAATCTCTTGTGAATGTAGATTAACACTAAAGCTTAAATGTTTTGTTCGTTTAAGTCAAAAAAATTATCATATACATTGTTTTCTTCATGTCTTTTATTTTCAATTTAAAATTAAATTAATGATGTGCTTTAGTTTATTATTAGTTTTCTTAAATTACAATTTTGCCTGAGATTTAGTTCCATTTGTACCAAATTTTGTTTTACAATATTTCTTGCAAACCTTGTACCTGTACATATTGTAAATTCTATAATTAAATGTGTGCACAATAAGTATTAATGTATATAGTAGATTTTTTTTAATAAATAGTTAGTTCTTCTAATTTATGTAGTTTAGATTAGATGCCCTCATCAGCCAACGGAGCTGTTAAACCCGTTAGGGTGAGTTACTTCAACCAACTTAGGTTACTTAGATAACCTTGGATTGAACTTTTCTTTCTCTCACAATCTCCTCTCTCAGAATACAATATTCGCTATATTACATAGCCACAATACAATATTTGGAAACTTGAAATCAAATGGGACAACAACAACAAGATTCCAGGTTTCCATATCAGGTTTGATATTTTATATTTCTACATCTTAAGTAAATGTTGTAATCGAGACAACAATCTTTAGAGTTATATTACTGTCAAGTAATTTTTCTATCAAATGTATTGAAAATTGTTGGTACTATGATCATTATGTAAATGTGCATTGCTCAATACTAATGATGCACTTGTTTGCAAGATAGAATTGATCTCCTCTAGGAGATGTTCTTGGTTGTTGTCTTTGTCCTAGGCAGGTTTCCATGCAAATTCCATGGAGGTTACCATGGAGATGTTCTTGTTTTTTTCCGGGAAGGTTACCATGAAGGAATGATGGGAAACAACACTAGAAAAGTGTTGTTCTTGTTCTTTGTTTCTTATTCTTTTTTTTTATCCCAGGAAGGAAACTAGTGATAGCTTTGAGAAAGAGCTACAGTGACGATTTTTCTTGTTCCCACTTTTTGTTTTTCTTGTTTTTGTTTCCTCTTCATAAGAATATTGCTCTTACCTATTATTTTCCCTTGTTATTTCTCTTGTTTCAGGCAAGTGACAGGAGGTAGCTCTAACACAGAGTTATAATGACGTTGCAGGAGGCAACATATTAGATGGTCTCTAGTTTGAGACATGAAGTAGACTATACAGACAGAGTTGTTTACATAACCATATACATTCATGTATCGAAGGTGAAGAGGATGAAGTTGGAACCTTATGGAAATAAGGATACTTTCGTGGGATACAAAGTGTTTCACATGTATATTTTTTGTGAAGAGAAGAAGGCTCCAAAGATGACCATATAGATCCCTTTAGCCCAGTTGTTAACTCTTCATATCATCAAGAAGAGTCAGTAGATCCTGTCGGGTTAGTGGATCTACCTTGAGATGTTACAGTGACCACGAAGAGGCCAACATGGTTTTGTGATACCTTGTAGGATGCAATATGGCATGCAACTCCGTGTGGTACTTTCAAGGAGATAAAACTACCTCAATATTCTTGAGTTACATGGAGTCACATCATTGATTCCAAACCTTCCAGATATGAGGAGGAGCATGTGGCTCCAGCAGGTGGCCCCACCAAGTACTATCTTAGAGGGAGCCAGATTTTAGAGGGAGTCATCCCTTAGGATCTAATAGGGATGGGAAACCTCCTAGGACAATTCATTGGAGATCAGACTTCAGAGGAGAACAACAGATGCAAAGGGAGCAGATGGCTCCAAAGATCGTACAAAATAAAAGGGAGTCATGTTTCAGATGGAGCATGGTACTCGAGGATAGATGTGTACTTTATGAGCCTAGGGTTGATGGTTCCCAATTTTTAATTCTCACCTTAAAATATTTTCTCCACTTTTGATCATGATTAAATTTTGATATAATGATTCATGATATCTTTCTAGATCTATATGACCATAATTTTTTCTAATAGTAAATCATAGTATCTTTCGAGATGTGTATGACCATTTAAATTTTTCAGTGTGTTGAAAGTTATTCATATCAAGAAAAAAACAATACAAAGCATTTAATACCCTGGCATACACAATTTTTCATGCGCTTGACTCATTTCCTAACATACTAGCATAAAAGGGTATATTTCCCAACAAAGAGGATTTGAAATTCTTCTAGGCCTCCTTGTCTTGTCATGTCGATAATGGTTAATGACGTTTTTCATGATTATGATCTTCATCATGTTGATGATATATGGATGGTCAATGTGAAGGTGTGATTGGACATTAATTTCATAAAAATGAGTTCAACTAAGGTGAAACTAAGAATCTAAAAAGGACTCGGTGCATAGTGCAAGGAGCCACTGATGTAGGAGCATATTTCCCAAGTCAACATTTTTTTTAGACATTAGGAGGTCTTGGGTTCCATTTGATAAATTAAATGTATTTTCTTAAAAGTTTGTAAAATGTTCTAGAAGACTCTAGATTAATCCACATAGGAGGAGTTTGTTTTGATTACTTGTCATGTAATGTAATCAAATCTATTTATCTTGTTAGTAAATTTTGAGGTTTTAGAGAGATTCTAGGAATAAGTGCATATCCACATCTGAGTTAAATCAATGGTTTTATTTTGTGTATATATTGTAAGCCTGGGGCCATAGTCACCCAAATTATGTAATCAGGTTGAGGAGGTCGAGATCAATTTAATGAAGTCAATATGTTTATGCCTCAAACATTTTGTAGGAACAATTATGTGCTTAGTCTCTATAATATTGAATGTGGTCGAATGATTGTGGATGAGTATTACGGAGAATTTGTTAAGAGTGATAGAATATTTATCACGGATGAATGAGGTTATCATCTGCATCTAATTTCAATTGAGTTATTCCAAGTCATTGTTTCGTTGAAACGGGTTTGTTGGCATATAGTATAAAAACTCAATTTATCACAGGTCTAGCGGCTATTTGGGGTTTCCAATTTGAAGTTCAGTTACTATTCAAAGGAACACTTATAGAGGAAATAGAGGACATAATCATTTATTGAGAAATTCAGAGGTCAATGAGGTCGCAAATATAAGCGAGGGTTCACAGTCATGCAAGTATTGAATGATTTAGTTTAATCATGTGAGAACATTCCATTGATGCAGAATTGAGGATCGAGCCCCTGTCAACAATCAAGTCATGATATGTATGTTGGAACCAAGGTTTTCTGTGATGGTTCCCTGGAGGAGGCTCGAACTACAATTTTTGAACAAGACTCCTTTTTTTTTATAGGTATTTGAATCTCATGTGGTGAATATTCTCATGACCAAAAGATCAGATCTTATGAAAACTCGATGAGAAGATATTTCCAGATGCTTAGTTTCTTTCCAAATCAGTGACGAGGTTAAATATCCTCATCATTTATGATCAACATTGAATATCCTTCTTCACCTATCCAAGATCTTAAACCACAGTCCTTCGTGATTCAATACTCTATGTGTTGACTCTCTCAACACAACTCCTGTCAAATGTCTTTCTCCTTCACCTTACCCTTGCTTTTATAACCATGAGTTACAATTTATTTCTAATCTCATTTGATATTTAGATTGCATGCGAAGACTGCATGCTAAAATTACATGTTAAGTACTTTTAACATGTTAAGATTACATGTTAAACTAATTATATAATTAATTAATAAAAACAATTTACTTTAATAATTCCTTTAACTAAAGTAAATTCAAGAGTAGAAAGATTTTGATGATTTCCACACATCTAGACACATATACTCACGCAAGAATATGCTCTTGAACTAGAGAAGGTGAATGTGAACGTTCCTGAAGCAATCCAACACTCTGGAACTAGATCAGTTTGGTGTAATCCAGATTTTGAAAAGTGGCATCATTTTCATATCCAATACTGGTTATGTGCTTATTGTGCCTAATTTATTCCCAAGGTCTGATGATTGGCTTGGAAGGAGGAATTTGATATTCTTATGCACTTGAATATGGAGCTATCTCACCAATTTTCTATTGCCTTGGTCGTTGATCGTCATCATCATATCTTTAAAAAGATGGTTGTTCTGAACAACGAATAGTTCATAATGTTGTCGAAGATTATTTCTCTCAAGTGAATGGTGAAGAAGTCGAGTTTGAGTTTGCAAATAATGCTTCTTTGTATTTTGAAACCTCCAAGCATGTTACAACATATTGCAAAGTGGTTTTGTCAATGGTGATTGTATTGTCCATGGAAGAGAGGATTACAGTGCTCAATAAATCTAATAGTTCCTCGACTCAAGCCATTTTAAAGACATAAATAGATATCAGAGGGTTTCTTGCAACTCCGCCCTTACTTTACAATTCACACTCAACTATATTGACTCAATAAATGAGGGGTGTTAGTTTCTACCGAAAATGCACCCTTTTACAATTAATTCAATGTTGATTTCAACACTGTAAAAGTAAACTTACAAAGAAAATTATTGTAACTATACCTTGATTATGGAGTTGAGTGGATTCAAATGCCACAGTTATGACCATATTCCTCCATGTCAAGCTCAGTTATTCCTTCATATCATGTGCCAATGTTGATTTCTCATCCACATATACAAACTCAAATCAGTGAAACATTAACTATCATAAGAAAACACGATTTATCGCAAACCCTACTTCCTCGGATTGTGAAAAATCTTCAATTTTGTTTTTATTATACTATCATCAATGGGATTCTAATACTGCAAATTCAATATTATAGAGTTTTCATTACCAATGTAAGAGCAATTATCGATCTATTGATCTTAAATATTTCCCTTGCTCAAGGTTTTCCTTCAGACCGGGATCAAAGATGCATGAAGATTGAAAAAATTCAATGAAACTCAACTTCAAGTCATGTCAAAGAGAAACCTTTAGATGAGAACCTCTTTCAGGTGTGATATGAGAAACAAATAATTGTGTTGCATGGAGATACCAACGATTCTAATTAAATTCGACCACTGATAGACCAACAATAGAAAAACAAATCGACCTTCCTTCTCTGAGAAAGAATGCATCAATGTGATATCGCCAAAAAGATCACCTCTAGAGAATGCTCACCCTTCACCTTGAGGTAGGATGGATGAACATGGTGTACAAGGATTTTGGTTGTGGTAATGGCATTTGAAGGAGGACGCTTATGATATCGTGTGCCAAACATGGACGACGCTGAGTTTTTGTTACCATATTTTTATTTACTCACCCCACTCCACCCCAAGATAATTGTGATGATGACAATGGAATGATTCAATGTTGCTTCATATCTTGTTGAGTGCTAATGGTTCTAATCAACTTAGTTATTCTAATCAGCAGGGTGGTTCTCGAGAGGCTCCAATGTGGTCTTATGCAAAGAAGCATATATAAAGCATATGTCAAGGGATACGATGGAGCTGTCATTGGGGATAGGGGAAGCTGATGAACATCTCCAGTCCAATAGACCTAAAATGAGACTCAAAGAATTTTAGAATGGGGTCAAGGGTGTGTTGAGGGTGAACAATAGAGGAGCACATGAATTAGGGTTTAACTGCTAGACATGTGAATTAGAGATATTCCACCTTGGAATAGTCGATGTGAAATGAGTGAGGGTTCAGAATGGGACAGGTGAATTAGGGTTTTCACAAGTTAGTGATTCACAGTGGGAAGTCGATAGGTTGTAGAGGGAATGTGCATGTAGAGGTATGATATGATATCATAGATAGATATTTTCAAACTGAAACATAAAGGGATTGTGCACATGCAAGCAGAGGGGTGAAGATGATGGCAGAATTCCAAGAGGCACAAATAAACGTTTATTTCATAGGCATATCTAGAGAATAAATGCTCATGGAAGACTAACAAGAAAAGGGGCGCAGACTGGAAAGAAAAGAGAGGGTGTTTCCACTCAAATCCTATGGAAAACTACGATAACGAATTAGGCCCTAAATACTAAGGTGGCTCTGATACCACTGTTGGACACACAAATTTAGGTAAGTGTGAAGTGCATTTATCATTAATGTGATACATATATAAATACATGCAAATCATTGTTGGATTCATTTTCCAATGTCTCTTGGAATCTTGATTATCGTTACACTATCACTTAACGTTTCATATCCATTCGCAAGTTACTAATACCATAACTCTAGGGGATTAGGCTTCCAACATCATCAAGCATCCAAACAATTTGAAATTTGCAATGTGGAGTGAATATTTTTACATTATGCATCAAGATTTTATGTTAGAGACGTTTTCAACACTTTGACATAGTTTTGAAGGTCCTCATTTTTTAAGCCCAATGGGATAGGACAAATAGTGAATGTAATTAGCACTAATGGTGAATGGAATTGGGATTAATGGTTGGGGAACAAGGACCTTCACACCATATGACATAGTTTTATGTTTACAATATGTTCCATCATTTGAGGTAGTCATGCAAGTTCATAGAGGTAGGTGTCAAACATATGGAAATGCGTAGGGAAATCTTGGTGTGTCCATGTAACCATATTAAGGATCAAAGTATATCCATATGTTCTTTCTAAGGGCATACTATAACAGGACAACATTTGGCCTCTTCCATGTTCAACAAAAAATAATGAGAGGTCAAACTAGAAAAAAATGACTAGAATCCAACAAAAAGTATTTTTGTATGATGAAATTGAATAATCTAAGGACAGTAGGAATCTAAGAGGGTGTTGAATCCATTTGTACAATTGAAAATTTTAATTTCAATGCATTTGATGGTGAATTTCATCTCTAAAAAATGTTATTTATTTATGTCTGATGGACTTGATACTAATGATAAAGAATGAGAAGAGTTACACTACATAGCACTTGATTACATGCATACAATGCATTGGATGAGTTACCTACTTGATTTGACTTTATTATTTATTTGAATGTTAACGGCATAGATTCATCTTGTGAGTTAGTGTTGATTTTTTAAGCACTTTATATGCTAATATAAGTGATAATTGATTCATTTGAACTTTTTTATGCTAATCTAAGCTACTATTGATTTATTTTTACACTTTGTATGCTAATATAAGCTATCCTTGATTTTTTTAAAATACTTGATATGTTAATTTAGGTTATTCTAGGCCCACATTTTCTATGTTGGTTTTTCTTCTAATGTTTTGGGGTATTTATCATGATCAAAATCTAGTCCAAATTGATCAACACATTGTCCAAATCATGCATTCCCATTAATTTTACAGAAGACCGATGTTGGTGGTAGGGTTATGCTACAAGACTAAGATTTAGCACTTCTAGCCCTTCAACTTTAAATGAATTCCTTTGCAGTATTGGTGATTCTATGACTCAATTTAGCACATGTATAACACACACTTAACATCCAAATATTGCAACTATGAATGCATTCCTTTTCAATATTAACAACTTCTATGACTCATTTTAGCACATGCTTTGTTGATACTGAGAGGGGGGTGAATCAGTATCAAGTACAATTTAAAAACCTTTTCCAACTTATACTTAAACCATTCAATTATATCCAATGAGCAATGAAAAATAGTATAAGA
>JZKD02S1617602.1:108750-124822 GCA_000966675.3 Picea glauca
TCTTTTCTTTAATTATCTTCAGGGCCTACATGTACAATTCACTTTGTCATCTTCAAAAATTCATTTCTCCTCAACCATGAGGATCCACGTGACGTGCCACATACCAATGAAAACAGAATGATTTATACTATCCATCCATGGGTGTTGTATTTGCATGTGCATTTTCCTTCATGTCCAAATAACTTCATCAATCTTGTGGTCCAAAACCCATGACTAGGGTTGACATCAATGACAACAACCAATCTTCCAACATGCTTAACATTCGAATCTCATAACCAAGATATTATATTAGTATTTTATAGCTAAGTGAATTGAAAAGGGCCGTAGATCCCATTTATAGAGTCTCTCTCTATTCACGCTTTAGGAGCCATTTTAGAGTGAATCTTCATCCGAACCAGTATTTGAGACCAATATTTTTATCCAAGGGTCACACATTCATATCTTTGATTGAAGAATCAAACAACCTAACTATATCTCCAAACATGAAGATGGATTCTCTTTGTTTTTCTTTTGCTTGGAATTTGTATCTTCAATGAAATAGATGTTAGATTAATTGTCCTTTTCTTTGTGGTGAATATTTCATACACAGGAAGAGATTATTTTTTAACAAGAATGGGTAAATATTTTGTATTAGAAAAAGATGTAGCTTCACTAGTTAGCATTGTAATACAAAAATATGTTGTCTTGAATAGCATAGTTCAAAAATTGAGCTAGATACTAAAGTATGATTTTACAAAATTCAAAAAAATCTTGTACAAAGGATATCCAAAAGCTAAAGAAAACACCTAAATTAAGGTTTGTGCTTAGTGTTTGAATACTCAAATGTATTAATTAATAAGTATATCTACATCTATTACGTTAATTGGTTTTAGCTTGGGTAGTTAGATAGAATGATTGTTTTTTTTTTGTTAGAAATTCACTTCACTTGTGGGGCCATCATTTGAACCATTAGGGGCATCTAAATCCTCAAAATCACCCAGGGATAGCACTTCGCTTGGGCCGCACCAACACTTCACTTGGGACACACCAACCCTTAACATGGTTGGATTTTTTGTGTCTCCTTCCAACTAAACACACAGTAAGGGTATTGAACTCAGGTTGTCCAACAAACTAAACCCAATTGAGTTAGTGGGAATTCACTCGATGGAATGATTGTTATCCTCCCACCCAAGTTCAATTCCCACAAGTGACATGTTAAGTTTTTAATGAGTATATTATTATAATAGATTTGTAACTTGGGATATATATATATATATATATGATTTTTAGAAATCGTATTAAAAGTATTATAAAAAAAACATACTCAGATTAATGAAAAAACTAATAGTACATAAAATTTCATACTCGAGGTTTTTAGTGTTAATGTTATCCATGTCCAGGGTTTCAAATTCAAAAGGGTTTTGATGTGAAAGTCTATCTAAGTTTTTGAATTTAGATTTAAAAGATTTTGATTATACTCTGAAAATTATGAGTTCAAAAATTAATGAATTTTAGAGGAAAACATGAAAATAAACCTACCTTAACTCCAATCTCTAATCTATTAACATATGATTTCATCTACAAATAATGTCATCATTCTGTCTTTGGCCTCCTACTTTCCCCATTGCTCACTTTTCTGTCATTCAGGTTAGTTGAGATCTCCTACTTTCCCGATCATTCAGGTTAGCTCTCATGTCAGGTTAGAAGAGAAAAATACATTATATGGGTTATTCAAACCAGTTAGGTTTATTGGAATAAAACAATTTGATGTTAGAAGAGAAAAAGACATTACATGGGTTATTCAAACTCGTTTGGTTTATTAGGTATGAAAAAATTTTAAAAAATTATTATTAGAAGTAAAATAGTTATAAATTTATAAAATACTAGTTTTATGTTATTTTATAAACTTTATAGATCTCTAAATCTAAGTTAGAGAAAGATCTATATCCAAACAACTTTGATCTCTGATTTTGGAAATTGTCTAAAACTATGCCTTTACAACTATGATCTAATTTATACCAAATTTTCTACTTTTGGATATCATTTTTTATCAAATTTTATACTAACATTACATTTGATGGGTCCAAAAATGGATGGTTTTAAATAAATTTTTATATCATCCACATGTGAAACTGCAGTTGTACAATTAAAACATGATTACATTATTTTCTACAGTTAGCCACATCACATACAACACAAGATCACTCCCATATACAATCCCATATCAATGTGCAATTAATCTCGAAAAATAAAATGAAGAACCCAACATTATGTTCGCAAAGATTTCAATCTTTCAGCGAAAACGAATTGAAAGATCCAGTGAATCTATCATGTATAGCTTCAAATTTTTATATCCAGATTATTATAAGTAGCTAGATACAAATTAACATCACCTACTTAATTCAGTATTTTATAAGCTACTTCACATTCTAGTCAAAATTTGTGTATCAGGCTATTCTTATTGGTCAATCGCACATTGGGATGGAAATGCCACTGTCAACGACAGAGGTTGCGTATCAGGCTATTCTTAATGCTATTGTTGACCCAGATCTTTTCTCCTCATGGACAGATGAGGAGGATCCCGTTCTAGAGCCTGTATGGGCCGCCCAATCATCTTTTTCACATTATTTCCTCGATGATACTTTACCTTCGGATGAAGCCATCTTAGAGGCCATGTATGGTCCCAATAGGCCTTGGGACAATATGCATCATCACTGCTATTACCTCCCAGAGCTTGTTAGGATCAAACAGGATGACTTTAGATCTACCTTGAGTGAGATGGTCAGTCACGTCGTGTTTCCGCTAGATATGCATGGCATTTATGCTCAAGAAAACATGGTGAATATTTCTCCGACTGTCACGATCCATGTCTCTCGAATTAATGGAAAAATTGAGAACATATATATCAATGCGTATTGTTCACCTGGAGAAATTCATATCTACATCAATCTCTTCAAATAATTTCATGACATATTTTCTATGTCGTATGAAGAGATGTCAGGGATCGACCCCAGCATTGTCGAACATGAGATCAAGACTTATCTGTATGATAGACGTGTTCAACAATGTTTGAGAGTTGTTAATCATAGGAAGGCCCCAGCTATTGAGGTAGAGAAGCCACTTAATGTTGGTTTCATTTCCCCATTTCCCTTGACTAAATGGGTATCCAATCTTGTTTCCCTGAATAAGATACAAGGAACCATCTGCGTATTATGGATTTTCGAGACCTGAACAAGGATTGTCCTAAAGACAACTTCTCGACTCCTTTCATTGACTAGATTCTTGATGAGTGCAAGAGAATCGAATTTTTTTATTTTATGGATATATTTTCAGGGTATAATCATATTCAAATCAAACCCGAGGATCAACATAAGATGATGCTTATTTTTCCTTAGGGTACTTTTTCATACTAGAAAATGCCTTTCGCCCTTAAAAACGTCAGAGAAACCTTTCAATGCACCATGACCTTTTCTTTTCACGATATCAAACATATTGTCGAAGCTTACCTCGATGATATCGCTACTCACTCTCGCAATAGAGTATATCATTCCACTCACTTTTGATTAGTATTTGAGAGATTTTGTTACCATCACATCCATTTCAACCCTCATAAGTGAATATTTTTCATTAGGTTTGGACATCTCTTAGGATTCTTAGTATCTGAGTATGGGATCATGGTAGATCCTATGAATGTTCAGGAAATACTTTGATTGCCTCCCCCACGCAACATTCGACAACTTCAAGGTTTACAGGGGAAGGATAACTTCTTGCGTCAGTTCATAGTGAAATATGCCAATTTAACTAAGGGATTCATTCATATTTTGAAAAATGATACTTTGTTTATATGGCATGAGCAAGCCGAGGAATCATTCGATGCTCTTAAGAACGCCTTGGTATCAACGCCTCTGCTGGAGGCTCTAGACTATAGTAGAGACTATTTGCTTTATATCACCACGTTTGAAGGGACAATTGCTATGGTTCTGGTTCAGGAAGATGATGATATCCATGAACACATTTTATACTATCTTAGTTGAAACTTAGTCGGTCTTGAACTTAAATACTCTCATGTAGAAAAACTAGCCTTGGTCATCATACATGTAGCTCAAATATTATGACATTATATATTACTTTACAAAACTAATGTAGTTGTAGATATTAATCCATTTCAATACATCCTTACCAGGCGTATCATAGGGGGGGAATACAATAAGTGGATTGTTATTTTTCAATAATTTGATCTTGATTTTTCTTCAGAGAAGTCTAAGAAATCACTAGTTTTTTCCAAGTTGATATCAGACTTCCCTAGACTAGATGAGAAAATTTTTCATGATGATTCGTTCATGGATGAAAATATCCTACTTATGTCATCTTCATACCCTTGGTATAGAGACATTCTAATTTATCTATCTTCAAACCTTGAAGCTATCCCAACATCTGTCAAGAGACGATCAACGACGTATACATCATCAAGCTAAATACTACCTTATCATCGACGACACTTTGTATCGTCGAGGAGTAGATAATATTTTCCGTCATCTCTTGACACACAAGGAAGTTGATTTGGTTCTCAACGAATTTCACAGTGGGGCTTGTGGTCATCACATATTCGGGCTTACGACAACCAAAAAAATATTGCGAGTTGATTATTTTTTGCCATCATTTTTTAAAGATTGTGTTGAAGCGGTAAATAAATGTCACTCTTTCCAAATGTTTGCTCGGAAAATGCGCTTGAACCCAGCCCCTCTTCACCCAGTCATCACCTTCGGTCCCTTCACCAAGTGGGGGGTAGATTTTATGGATTGTAACCTAGTTTCGACTGGGGGAATCAACATATCATTGTGAACATGGATTACTTTAATAAATGGGAAGAGGCCATGCCTACCATTAAATCTGATGGTAAGACTGCAACATTCTTCTTATTCAACCAAATTATAGCCTAGTTTAGAATCCCAAAATATATTGTCATTGATCATGGAAGTCACTTTCAGAATGAAATGATGAAGGAATTAGCATCAAAACTGGGGTTTAAGAAACTCATTCTTCCCCTTATTATCCCTAGGAAAATGGACAAGTAGAGGCATTGAATAAATATCTCAAGACCATCTTGCAAATAACTGTCAGCCAAAGTAAATATGACTGGCATCTGATGCTTTACCTTGCGCTTTGGGAATATCAAACCTCAGTAAATACTTCCACCAATTTTTCTCCTTTTCAGTTAGTACATGGCATGGAGTCAATTCTTCTCATTGAATGCAAAATCCCTTCCCTCAAACTGGAAATTGAGCTCGTACCTGACACATTTGATCTTGAAGAATGCCTTGTGCACCTAGAGCATCTCAATGAGAAACGTCAATATGTATCTACGGTTATTGAATCCAATACATGACATGTTATGGTTCAATATGATAAGTCTTTCTATCTTTGACATTACATTAAGGGTGATTTGGTTCTCATGTATGACCAAGCCAAAGAACCACCAGGGGTAGGAAATTTCAACCCCATGTGGCACAGTCCTTATATCATGTGACATGTTTTAGAGAGAGGATTCTATGAATTGGAATAATATGAAGGGAATATGTTGGATGAGCCCAAAAACTCTACCTTAAAAGGTATTACGCTTGAGCCCTCAATTTTGGATGTGACCTTCTGTATACTAGTGTATCTTAGTGTATATATATCTTTTTCTTTGTGTCATTGGCTTGTTTATCACGTTTTCCCTTTGTTGGAAGATGTCAATGGAGTCTTCAATTTACTTAGGATTCACAGATGGTGCCAATCGTCATACACAAAACATGGCTTCTTCTGCTTGGGTCATTTACTCACCCAAGGGCCTACTGGTGTCTTCAGGTGGCGTTTGTTTGGAGCCATCAAAGAATAATGTGGCGTAGTGTAGCGTCATTATAGAACTATTACATGGTGTTCGGTCTTTAGAGGTTCTCCTGGACTCCTAGTTAGTCGTATGTTAGTTAAATGTCAGTTACCATGTGTGAGACCCTACTCTACTCTGATGATTACTACAGGTATGACTTTTGGAATGATACTTTGATTTTGTTACTTATAATCACATACCTAGAAGTTCTAATAATGTATCTAACGCATATGCTAATTATGTTTTAGATTGAATTTTTTCACGTAACTAATTAAAGAAAACACATTAATACATGTACACATTGTAACGTATATAAGTAAAGCCGAATACCAATTTTTTTTATATTTCATCTTTTCAAAAAATATGGTGTCATATTACAAAATGGGGCTCACACCCTCAAAATACATATATGGTTGGTATATATATGACCATGGAATTTACGCCTATAGCACCGGATGTGTATCATGATAGAACACTATGATGTTTGCAAGACACTGGAAGATTCACACCCATGCACGGGGCACACCCACCACCTGTCGCTACATAGACTTTGGCAGATCCTCCACTTGAACCATAGGAATATTGTGTGTCAATCGAGATAGGTTCCCCTAGACATTCTACATCACTCTCTTTGCATCTCCTCCCACATTCTCATCTCCCTGGCTCCTCCATCAATGTCATGGGAATCCATTTGGTCGTTGTGGACCTACATCTATGTGACAAAGCAATTGTTAATACTTGATACCATACAAAAATATTTGTGTTTTTTATTCTTTTTGGAAAAACACAAAAAAATGAAATATATAAAAACATTTCTTACCAATATCACCATAGGAGAAACCTAGTGGACAAGGAATATATGGATCCCCTCTATAGTCGATCTCGGCATAAGGGTAGTCATCAATGGCTATAACCTATTGACGCCACCAGAAACAAAACTCATCATTGTAGGGTGTTGGCACCCTACCACCTCATAGCCACTTCATCACATCGGTCCTGCGTGACATGGATGGATCGCATAGTCTAAGTGGAATAACATCTATTCTATGGCTCAATCATGGAACTTTCTCAAAGAAAAAACTACACAGAATGGATGCAAATCCGAAATTTATTTTTCTCTCTTGTTTGCAATCTTCCAGCTGGCTCTTCATGTTAGGAAATAGTGAGGTACACCAGTCAAAAAAAATGCGTCGTAAACACTCCACCACATAGAACATGAGTGGCCTCAAGTTCTGTTGCAACCAGGTTGACCCCGAGATCTGTGTAAGAACAAGTATGATGATCTTTAAGCTCAAGTTCTCGATCACCTTGATTGGGAGTTGGCTCCCTACTTTATATGTTCCTACAAAACCATGGGTGGTAATGTAATCCTCCATAGTCATACCACCCCCAGTCCCCTGGGTCTTTAGATTCACCACCTCACCCCAGCGAGACAGTCCCGTGATAAAATATATGTCATCCACTTCAATCCTCAATGGTTTCCCATTGATATTGAAAGCCTCTGTTGTCGTATCCCAGTAGTTTACGAGTGTCTGGAGTAACCTAACCTAAGCCCTCATTCCTTTGAGAGCAATTTTTTTATAAATACCACATATTTTTAAAGATTGTTGGGCCCCTGCATCTCTTTCCACTGATGCATCTATCTCTTCATGCTCCCTCTCCCTCCATTCATTCACCATGCTGCAAAGGAAAAGTCATTTTTTGAGTTAAATCTTGTCAAAATGGTGTTCACGTACTTGTACATGGGATAACATGCTAACAATCATGTATAGACCCACATATACATGGGAAATCTTTTATTTTCCCGCATACATGGAAGCATGTACACGACCTGATGAATTGTCACCCGCGTACACCCTAGTATACGTTTTGCGCCCTCTAAAACTAAAAAAATGAGGACTAAATCTAAATTTCAAACCACTGAAAATGAAGAATATGGGATGGTCACTTACTTGGTCCAAATGGTTGCTAATTTCATTGATCATAGCTCCCACAATCGACACTTGAAGATCATGAGGAAAATGGCCTAAAATGCACTATGTGGGTGAAAAAACTCAAATGGTATGGTAAAATGGTCTATTTTTACTATTATTAGAAATGTTTTACCCACTTCATATAGTTTGTGATGATTTTTTGACCTTATGGACTAATAGTACAGTGGAAAGAGTTGGTTTTGGTGGTTTTGTCCAGGATGTTTGTGGTTTCTAGTGTCATACGACCCATTCGTTCCTTCAGAGGGTATTTTCTTTCACCAACATATAGGATAGTTTGTCACTCCATTTTTCATTATTGCATTTTCCTATGAATGTGATCCATATACCTTAGGAACGACCCCATTTATTAGTGATACATAACCTTCTTACTGCTACTAGAAGTGTCATTATTAAATGGTAGAGGCTTGCCAAACATGGCTGCCCTAGTTAGAACCTTTGTTCCATTTGGTGCCCATGAAGAAGTTATTCCATAGGACCAAGAGTTCCTTATACTTTCGATATGACTGTGTGTTTGAACCTCATATTCTTACTCACAATCATTCTAATCCTTACCTATGGGACTCCCCTCGAGTCTTCATTAAGCTCTTTTTCGACTCTCTAAAAAAAATGAAAAGATTGCCGAGTGAACTTGTCTCTTTCACACTCATTAAATGGATTTGAAAGGATGTCTATTTGGTGTAAGTTTAACCCTTTTTCGGACCAAGTAGACTACTTGCGAAAAATGAACACTCTAGTCAACATTGGCTAGAAGAGTTCTCCTCGGTATTATTTTATACTTTTTCAGGCCTAGGGTACTAAATCTATGAAAAAGGACATTGTTTGGATTTAAGTTGTAATCAAATTCCATCCTATTTCTTGTAGTATTGAGCCTATTGTTGATTCCTTCTTTCTCATTGTAATCCTCTTACCTAAAAAATTTGCATCACTAGCCAAGCAGAGCCTTGTTTATATCATTTACATCTTGACACCGTGTACCCTAAGAGAAAACATTCTCCCGAGTGTCCATGCCCCACATGAACTTACTTTTATTGAGCGTAGGTATGTTCCACTATTTGGATCTAGTTGCTTACTCGTGACATTCATTTCCTCTCTTGTATCATAGCATTTATTTTCCTATGAAAAAATAAAAAAAGATGGGTGGTAAAAGAATATTATCTCATATTGGTAGCAGTTGTGTTGCCTTTGAACAGAGAATTTTTTTTTGAGTCCACTGTCATCCAAAGTTTGGAATTATCATGACCTTAGGAAGTTGAGCTCGTTACTTAGAGTTTACTCCTTCGACTGGTTATTCTTCCAGTCCCTATGGAGAATTTTTTGATGCCTCCTACATCACAAAGTTTTATCATCAAGTCTATGTTGCCTGAGTTATCCATGTGTCTCATGATTTTATTCAAAGGAAGTCTATCAGCATGTTTCATCCATTTCTCATAACTCTTGACTTTGCATGTCGGCCATACCCTCAGTGTGTTTCAGAGTCTCATGAAGTTGTAGTCCTACCATGCACCCTGGTCCTACTTTCATTACGGGTAGGTAACTATGAACCCAACATATGACATCTCCTTATTGGTTGCTGACTTGGGGGCTTCCATTATGTTCGACAGAAATAAATCTATTCACACATTGGGATTCGTGCAATGCCTTGGATTCCATTAGCCTTATCGGTGGTTTCTTCGCCTTTGTTGGAAGTCTTCCTTATTGGCTGGTATTTAGAGGGTCTTTTTCATGCACTACTTGAATCTAGTGCATGTGAAATACACACAAGGTCATTGTTTCGTGAACATCCTATTCCTCTGAGCTCCTCCTAATCATCAAAATATTGCTTTGTAGCTCGTATTGATTGATGAAATATTCCCTAATGCTCTCCTTTCAGCGGGTGTATTTCCGTCAACTTCATCTCATCTATTCCAGAAATGATACCTAGAGTCTTGTGAGTACCTAGAGGCTTGTAGTCATCAATGGCAAGTTCTCCCGCCATCGACAATTGGAAATACATCAATGTTTCATGATCAATAGATTCTACAAGTGTTCGACCTCAACATCGTTATTCACACTTGTAAGAATGTACTTGATGCCTTGATACCTACTTTCATTATCAATAGTTTTCTCGCATTTTTTAACGGTATACCTTAATGATCAGTAATCAAACAAAGTATCATTGTGTTCGACATCAAATCATCTATTCCCATGATGTAGACTTGCAACTTCGGCGGATAGTGTAGAAGACCTCAATCTTACAGTAGCAACATTTATATTCTGTTGTTTTCTTTCATTAGACCAATACCTATATGACTTTAGTGATCATGGGAGATCATATTGTACTCCATTATATATAGATATCTTTAGATTGATTTTGAGAGTGGATTACACTAGGCCTTGTTCGTGACTATGAAAGCCTATGGCATGTGTCTTCTTTGTCTTTCCTACTCATGGCCATGAAAAAATATATGGTATATTTCCACATGGATCTGCAACGTAATTTAGATTGACATCCATGTTTACAAATTCATTATTGATTGTAATATTCTCATTAGTAACTAACACTTCCAGGTGAGTCTCCATTACTGCACCTCTTTTAATTATAATGTATCTTGTTCATCAGAGATACTCCTCTGACCTCACACATTAGGGGACATATGTTACAAAAAATTATTCCTCACCCCATGCAATTTGCTTGGATGGAATTTCCATTTACCTATGCAGACTTGAAGTCCCCTTTTTTACCTTCCAGAGCCAAAATAGAACATTTTTCCACATATATGCGCCGTATCTATTACACAACAAGCGTATACGCAATTTTCTCCACTACAACCCTCGTACATTGGGTTTGGTGCTCAAAATTAAAAATTATGTCGAGTTTCCATTCCATGTCACGAGATCCATGATCCTTGACCTTCCACATACTGGAAACGCTTTGACTCAACCCTTCATTTCCATTTGAAGGCTATAAATTGAGCAATATCCAAGCCTTGGAAAAAGAAGAGAGAATTTGAATTTGAAGAGAAAAGGTACTCTGAAGAAATTTCACTTCATATTGAGTCTGCATCCCTTTATCCTTGAAAGTTTGAACTCATTGTTCAGCCTCCAAGCTCTTCCTTCTTTGTGACATAGAAACTCATTGTCTCATGTATATGAGCTTGCCTTTGGTGGAGGATTGAAGTGGAGTCCCAACTAGAGGGAATTAGTTTCTCGGTTCCGAGATGTGTCGTTACTAAAGTTTGTCACCTATATACTTCTGCTAATTATTTTAATATAAATACTCTTTTATGGTCCAATTGATATATTGCAAATATTTGAATTATTATTCCATGGGCATATTTGTCATGTATGTTAATGGATTATGCTAATCTATATGATAGTATTATATATTATCACCATATGCTTTCATATCTTGGTTGTCGAGGACAAGTTGCAGGTATAAAGCTTTGAGTTATGTGCTCAATGGTGGTCTTCATCGAACGTTTCGGCGAGGTAGGCTCTTGGCCTTGTCTTGTTAGCATTTTATTTATATAGCATACTTGGCATTAGAGTCGATTTATGTGTGTCATTCCATCTGTTGTGGTTTACCCCATTCCATAGATAGATTTTCCTCATAAAAACAAAGGCTAAAGGGCATGACTAAGAACTCATAGTGACCCTCATGAGTTTTAAAGGAAGTTTGGGGAATATCTACCTCTTTCGTACATATATGGTGGTAGCCAAAAAAAACATCAAGTTTGGTAAAGTACTAAGCATCACTTAATTCATCCAAAAGGTCATCAATGCCAAGAATTCAGAATTTGTCTTTGATTGTGATTTTGTGAGGGCATGAAATTCAAGACACATGTGCCAAGTGACTTCTTTCTTTAGTACCATGACTATAGGAGAAGAATAAGGATTGGTACTGGGATGGATAACACTTGTTGCGAGCATGGTTAAGTCCTTAAAATCCATGGTGATGGGGCTTGATGTGAGTAACCATTCAACACAAAGAACAATGTGACAACCACTCATGTCAATAGCAAACATATGAGCTTTTAGGTGGGATTAGCCAATTTTTTGGTGCCATTTCCACAATTCCCCCCACATTTCATGGAACCACCATTTGCAATAATGATTTAAAAATTGTTGACTACACAAATATAGCACATGGTCTCTTGAGCAATGCGGTGATGAATAAAATTATGGATGTTGCCACTATCGACTAGGATAATGACTTTCTTTTTCTTAATGTAGCCAATTAGCTTGAGGGTTTGGGGAGTAGAAAGACTAGTGATGGAATTCAAGGAGATAAGAGGTTGAAATTCTAGTGGATCAGAGGGCGAGGTAGGATCATCTACTTGGGGTAGCTCTTCAGCATGGGGAACACTGACATCCTCATCAGAAACATCCTAAAAAATGGCCATGAAAAGATTTGTTTCCTTACACTTGTGCCTTGGAAAATATTTGTCATCACAATTATAGAAAAGAGCCTTAAGTTGGCATTCAACCATTTTTTCCTTGGTTAATTTGTGGATCTTGATAGGAGTAGTAGGAGGGGATGGACTGGTGGGTCAAGGGAGTGGAATAAAGGAGGGTTTTATGTTTTGGGAAAAGACTACATGTTGTTCTTCTTTAGTGCGTTGAGTAGATTCCATCCAGGTTTGGGAATTTTCTAATAGGACATGGGCTCAGATGTCATCCTTCAGGCCGCTAATAAATAATTCCTAGAATAAGGTGTTGGACATGCCATATGTTCTGAAAGCCAATTTATCAAAGGAAATGATATATTATTCCACTGTGCCAAACTATTTTAGCTTGGTCAAATGACCCAAATGATGTGCGTTAGTGTCAAAGCGTTCATAAAGATCTGCAACAAACTAAGTCCAAGCAACATACCCTATGTGTGAACTTTTATGCCATTGCCACCATTTCCATCGTTCATGATCTAAATAAAAGACACCAATACGAAGTTTGTCCAAATCATCAATAATTCCATGTAGGGAGAAATAATGTTCCATTTCAGTGATCCAACCCATGGGATTTGATCCATAAAATTTATTCATGTCCACTTTGGAAAGACAGAGTTCCCAATGAGGAGAGTTAGAATGAAAGGGCATAAAATGGGAGGAATCAATGCCTTATGGGTTATAAGGTTGTTCATAGGAGGTAGGCCCCCTAGGTGGATTCATCCATTCATGGATCTTGGTAGCAAAGGATTCAAGGATGATTTCCATGTGTGCAGAGATGGATTTCGTTTTGGCCTCTATGTTGGAATTGAGGGCCATAATATTGGCATTGAGTTGTTTAATTTCAGTCTAGTTCTTGGAGATCTCAGATGATAGGGTATTGAAGCAGGTGTCAAGTTCTTGGTTGCAGGTTCGAGCCATGGTGAAATGAAGCAAAAAGAATGGGATTGGTGGGTCCATACAAAAATGGGTTACTAGTGAAGGGTACCATTGCTATCAATGCAAAGAGAGGAATCCAATGGAATAGGTGGAAAATAAGGGTGTCGAGAAGGGTGGGTGGATCCACAGGAAAAAGAGATTATAAATGATAGGTACTACAACGATCAAGACGAAGAGAGGAATCTAATGGGATAGTTCCTAATAAGGGTGTTGGTAGGACCACTACACTTTTTTTACTCCTGCGGAGTTATACTCTAGCCTAAAGAATACTATAGTGATATAATGCCCAAATTGTTATCAGGGAAAATTGTGTAGTAATTTTGCAACCTGGATGTAGGAGGAAGGGTTGCACTGTAGAAGTTCCCCTATGTTTCTATTATGTACTATTTTGGCATCAAGGGTTAGGGTTCCTATGGACAAGGGCTAGGGTTTTCAAGGTTTTGTTTCAATAGCAAGGGTTAGGGTTTTCGGGGTTTTGCTTCGGCAACAAGGGTTAGGATTTTCAGGTTTCCTACAGAAAAGGGTTTTCCCTATGCTATAGCTCTATGATATATGTGCAGGTTCGAACAGTAGTACTTGGCCCAATATCTCATGGCACCAACTAAGGAGGCTTAATTGTACCCTTAGTCGTACTACCCAATTACCCAGATACTAGAGAGTAGTATTGCCGAGTGTTGTTCTCGATGCCATTATAGTAGTCAAACAATCAACATGTTGATTTATAGATGGTTTTAGGAGACCTAGGGGACTCCATATATACCCAAAGGTACATGGCAGTGATAGTTGTGTACAATGACTGTCTACTATGATACTACTCAAAGGGGTACCAACAAGAGTTGCATAGGTTCCCAACTAGGTGAAACAATGATTTTGATAAACCCATGAAACCGTCTATATTTCTTGCGTGTAGTCCTCCCCAACTATAGTTTTACCCATCGAATGACAAAACTCTATGCTTTAAAGACACCAAAAGTACACATCTCTATCCTAAAAAATAATTGTCCCAAATTTATGCAAAGGAAAGTACTATGACACCACTTGTAAGGCACCATATGTATTATGCAAATCAAAACAGAATAACTATGACAAATACCAGCAGGAACAATGAAATATAGAGAACAATAACACCAAAAATGATACCTTTATTGATAGAAAGCCAAGTTCACTTTCCTCTTCAAGGGGGAAACCCCCAGTAGAGCATAGCTCAATTACAAAATAATTCTCAAGACACAACTTTCCCATGCCTTCTACTCCTATTTATACTAATTCTATCTTCAAAATAACATTTTAGAGAAAGACCTTTGTAAAATTGGAAACTTTTATTAAGTCTTCTTACATTAAACTTGTTCATATTATTTATAGACATTATTTAGTAATGTCTACCTTTATTACATAGAAAACATATTATTCTACAGACATAAAAATTATGAAAATTAAATCCATAACATATTTATTAATTAATTTAAATATTTAAAATTAATAAATTCAAATACTCTAATCCATTTTAGATATGATTCAAATCATTAAACATATTCACTTCATTCATTTTTGTGTTTGAATAATCATAAAAAAAAAAAAATTCTTAATATCATTGTGAATTAAGTTCATACAAACCAAATCATACATTGAAGATGCCAATCCACTTGATATCCTTGTGAATTAAGTTCATACAAACCAAATCATACATTGAAGATGCCAATCCACTTGATATCCTTGTGAATTAAGTTCATACAAGCCCAATCATACATATGAAGATACCACTCCACATAATTTGGCCTATAAACAATTTCAAAGTAATCAAATTAAAGATAATACTATAATTATTTTCGCGAGTTTGTGATTGGGATTGACCATGTGATGAATACCCAATTGAGAATATGAACGATCTTTAAATATTTAAACTATAAATAATTTTAATTATTTATAGTTTGAATATAGATTTAGACTCTGGTATTTTGATGTTATTTTTGTTTAACAACTAATGTATCTTTTTTTTTATTCTCATGCATTCCTCTTTAACAAGTAATAAAGGATATGCACTTATAATGTTACATTACATTATATTGGGATGAATGTAAATAATGTTATTTGGTTCTAAGTGTAGTAGACTAGAAACATTGGTTCGCATGAAATCTTTTTCCAATAGTGTCGTGATCGTTCATTTTAATCTAGGGGAGTCTAATGGTTGAGTCTGTCAGAGAGCTTCTGCAGTTGAATGGTCAGCAGAGCTGCGGAGGTTTACTTTTGAAATTAAATTCAATAACGTATCAGTTGAATTGAATCGATGATAATTGTCCAACCCCTTTCTTCTTCAATGGATATTTTCAAGGGCGAAGGCTATACACCGTGCAGCAGCCCAATCATTGGGAAGCTGCTGCATGGTGTATTAATGGCATTGCTGCATGCTCATACCATGGGCAATACCATGCACCATAAAACTCGGGATCGCATTTTTTTTCACGGCGAGTCACCATAAACCATGCACCATAAATGAGTCCACTCACCTGTCACTCGCCACTCGCCCCTCGCCGCTCGATCTTGCCGTCGTGACATTAATACAGACGAGGAGTAGGATAACTCCGACAGGTAGCTTTCCAGCGACCTCGTTCGTGCGATCCCACCAAATCTTTCCGTCAAGCCAACAGAACGAAAGGACTGAGATCTTCCGTATGGATCACCTCTCAAGACGCAGTCCCATGCATTTCAATTTCAAATTTGAATTATGAACCTCCCCGGCTTTTGAATTTTAAAGGTCCCGCTCAACGCGCTCATGAATATCCCGCAGACCAACCTTTCCATGGTTTGTTTGTTCATTTTTGTTTGTTTCTTCATTTTTGAGCTAGCCTGTACAACTACTGGCTCAAGAC
>JZKD02S1617602.1:124832-153420 GCA_000966675.3 Picea glauca
TACAGGCTAGCTCAAAAATGAAGAAACAAACAAAAATGAACAAACAAACCGTGGAAAGGTTGGTCTGCGGGATATTCATGAGCGCGTTGAGCGGGACCTTTAAAATTCAAAAGCCGGGGAGGTTCATAATTCAAATTTGAAATTGAAATGCATGGGACTGCGTCTTGAGAGGTGATCCATACGGAAGATCTCAGTCCTTTCGTTCTGTTGGCTTGACGGAAAGATTTGGTGGGATCGCACGAACGAGGTCGCCGAAAAGCTACCTGTCGGAGTTATTCTATTCCTCGTCTGTATTAATGTCACGACGGCAAGATCGAGCGGCTAGTGACAGGTGAGTGGAAGCAGTTATGGTGCCTCGCCGTGAAAAAAAATGTGGTCCTGGGTTTTATGGTGCATAGTATCGCTCATGGTATGGGCATGCAGCAGTACCATTAATACACCATGCAGCAGTTTCTCAATGATTGGGCTGCTGCAAGGTGTATAGCCTTCGCCATTTTCAAGTGTAAGAGCGACAACGCCAACTGCTGGATATCTGTATATTTTGCCTATTCCTCTTCAAATGACTCTTGTTTTTACAAAATCACATAAAACAAGACAAACCAGAAAGAGGCCACAAAAACCTATAATAAAGCAAGACTCATTATGATTTCATGGTTCATTGAAGAGGAATTCATCTTCTTTGAGTTACTTACAGTAGTTTATACTGTATATATAAGTGGGCAATAAACATTCAGAGTGAGCAATAAACATTCAGCTATAAAGCAGTTAGTCTTCTGTATCTTCTCTATATGCTGAGCAGTGTAATCCAACTATACTTTCTCAAGAAATTAAAATCCACTACATGGACAAAATTTCAACATTTCAACTAGGATTTTGAATTTCACACAAACAAAGGCACCTTCTAGTCCAAAAAATGTGTCTGCATTTCTATTTACATTAAAACAATATATTGAAGCGTGTTTCTATTCTCATGGAAAAACCTAAATGTCATTTCTTACAACCTATTTCCTTGACATTAACATTTTCATACTTAATACAACACAATATTGTTTTGATACTTAATACTAATGCACTGTTGTTTTAATATGTAATACGTAATAGTCTAACTTATTCCCAAGAAATATTCTTGTGTTATTCTTTCTAAAATACAACTTTTGAGAGGAACAATAATAGAGTGACCAAGAAAGTGACCAAAGATCTTAGTTTTTGATCTTTAGTATGCTTGCCAATTTGTTGGCATGGCTTTGTGTCAACTCAAAACAATGAGACCCAATGGTTTATGTTTATGTGGAGAAAAAAACAAACCTCCTTCCTTCTAAAGGTGGTTTTCCTTATGAAACTCACAACTATTAAAGGTGGTTTTCCGTAAAAACTCACAATTATGTTGTTTAAGAAGGATTCAAAAAATGTGAAAACAAATTTGTATTACTCGCATTAAGTAAAAAGTCTTGCAGATTATATATCAAATGTTACAATTTGAATGCAATGTATTCAAGTATAGTACACATTTTTGGAAGAAATGAAGCCCCAATAACATGAATAAGTTGTTGAACATTTGAATATAAGGAAGTGTCCATTATTGTAATCATCCTTAAGTTTATAAGAATTCATCTAACTTCTCTAAAAAATTAAAACTACTTTAGACCAGTTTGTGAACTTTCTCACGGATTTAGAGAATTATGGAAGAAGAATCATGACACAAAGTGACTTTAGAGCACTTAGGATTTATTCAATTAATATAAGAGGTAATCTTTTATGAGTAAGCATCATTGGGTAGTTAGTGGATAGTTACTCAATGAAAATGATCGTCTTTAGTAAATATCCTTGACCAATAGGTTTTTGGTACTCATTAATGATAGGTTCACAAGTAGTTAGGTTTTAATAGTGAGAAAATATTTATATACCTAGAGGCTATGCAATATTTTGTAAGTATTGTTATTGTATTAGAGCTTTAGTCAATTTGGTATTACTCCCTTGAAGAGGCCTATGAAAAATTCTTCCTCTTTCTAGATTGTGAATGCAAGGGTTAAAAAAATATGATGCAAGTTTAATATGATTGCCTCTCATATTTACTTTTCTATAGTTTATGTTTTTCAAATATTGCTCATAATTATTATTTTTGCTAGTTTAGTACACTAAAAGTGGTATCAAAGATCTTTTCTGTAACAACACACACCCACATTTTAGAATTTGTTTTAGGCTAGAGATGTGTTCCAATGTCTTTAGAAACAAAGATTTGTCATTTCGTAGGCAAAATTGTAGTTGGGAAGCATAAATGTAGAGAATACAAATGGAGCCACATGGTTGGACAATCTTGTACACCTTTGTTGGTACCTAATGAGTAGTACTGCATTAGATAAAGTATATATATTGATTCATTATTACACGTAGCTTTGGGAGTATCAAAAGACACTAGTTGCACTTGAAACCATCCTTACATAAACCTCTCAACCATCATATTACTATAGTACACCAAGAATAACATTCAAACAAATCAAGTTCTCATATACCAAGGAATCAAGTAGTATGGCTAAGGGTGCAATCTATCCTCCTTAGTTATTGTTGTTGTTAAAGATTCAACCAAGTACTATTGTTGGAAATCTTCCAATATATTAGAGAGCTATAGCACTTGACATGACTTTGCTCATAGGACCCTACAAATGCTATCCTCTATAACATAGGTAGTACCAAACACAATCTCTTGGAATATCAAGAATTTGAGGATTCCACTGATGCAATAGTATTAGGAGATAAATAATAATTCACTTAGAGTTTAAAATAAGTATGGGACTAGGATGTACCATTGTGGGAGACCTATCTCAAAAGACTCATTGCACAATGTTGATCACGTTGATATAGTTCTCAAGTAACCCTTTTTTTGTGGACCCAACAATACTATTATGGGTGACTTGCCTCAAAAGGCCTCACTCTCTCCCTTGGCCATCCTAGTACTATGGAGCTTGTCTTGAGAGCCATTTTTTGTCTCTCGTTCTTTGTCTCCTACAAATTCTTTAGTGCATCCCACGTGTCCTTGGTTTTCTGCTTCTCAACCAAATGTGGAATAAGGTGGTCTCTGACTCTATCCAAAATGATTCTTTGAACCCTTTCTTCCTTCACTTCATGAACATCCAGAGCTATGGGATCTGACGTAGGTATTGAAACAATGGTATTCACAAAGGTCCACAACTTCATGTTCTCCTTGAGAACATTTGTAATCCTCACCTTCCACTATAGGTAGCTAGATATCCCCTCCAACCTATCTTCAAACCTGGTATCGGAAGTCATCTTTTTCCAACTGAAAAAGAAGATTTCTTTCCCCTCCTTCCAAACAAATGCCCCAACAAATCACTATTGTCCTAGTGTCAAGGTTATCCACTGAACTTGAGAGAACCAGCTCTGATACCATGCATAAATTATTTCTTATCTCGAACAAATACTTAGACTCAATCAAATACTTAGACTCAATCAAATTTTAGTCTCCAACAAAGCTTCAACAACCAAGCATCACACAAATGTACTTTATGAGCATAAACACTAGTAGACTAAGATATAAAATAAAATAGCAGTGGAAATAACTGTTAACAACAGACAAAATCATACATTTGACACCACAAATTCTGGGCTATGCCTCTTGGAAGAATCCACGAGAAAATGATAGTGAAAGGAGAAAATTTCTTATTCATCTCTAGGGAAAATCAAAGATTTACAACAACATTAATATTAGCATGAAATACATAGACTTATCTCACTCTCCAACAAAATATCCTTCTAGAAATTAGAGCCAAAACATGATCTTGAACAATGTTCCTTGGTTGTACAACTTGTACGACTCTAAAAAGTCAGGAAAAACCATAACAAAGTTTATAAAATCATGCCAGGGAGTTGTTGTATGGTACAATACCTTGTTTTACGAAATACTCTCAGCAAAATGTCCTGGAAATCGTGCCAAACTGTAGATGGATGAATGCCTCGATTTCTATACCTCTCTCTTTCAGCATGGCCAACAACAACTGTTGTATGAACCTTCTTGTGGAAGTTGTACGAAAAATATTAAATGTTGAATTTTCTTCTTGAAATGTCTTCCTATCCTCCCTAGGGATGCATGTCAATCTCCCTTGTTATTGATCTTTCCCTCCAAACTCATAAACTTCTCTTGGAAAACATGCCTCTTCACATTCCCTCCAAGCTCTCCTCAAAGTGTGCACCCACCTTCTCCACTAATGTTGCCTTTATGCATTTTCAAAGTGTAACTGCCCTAACCCTTGGTCTTCCAATGAGATTGACGGTCAAGATCAATTCTTACCGTCATGAGATCAATGGTTGTGACTTAATCATTCATTGAGGTCACTTAAGTCACTAAAGTGACTCACAACCTCATAAAGTCACCTTTTACACATTAAAAATAAAATCTCAACTTTATAAAACCACTTTATAAAGTTACTTTATAAAAATAAAGTCACTAGGGAGAAATGTGCTTGGTCACTTCTGCATGTTGGGTGCCTCCTATGCAGAAGTACCTCTGAGATACCAAATCTAACACTCCCTCTTAGTGAGAGAGGTACTTTTGGTACCTCTGTTGTCCTAGATTTTATACTTAAGGCTTGAAAGTATAAAGTCTAGGCATCCAAAAATGAGGGTGTATGATATAAAGAAAGGAAAAAACAACTCTTAGGGGAAAAAGAGCTATGGCTGATTTCTGAGTTGTCTTGGTCTAGATTCCAATTGTTCCTAGATACTAATGTCCTGCTCAATGACTGCCCATGAACGTTCAAGTTCAACCCGGGTGGTAGTATATTTTAAGATGGTGTTAAAAAGAGTTAAAGTGATATTGGTCTGGTCTGTGAGACGGGGTTCGATATTGGGTTGTCTCGTAACAGGTACTGTCATAGAGGAAAAAGAGTTTTAAAGACTTGTTTGTTTTTAGGTTGTTGTTTCTATTTTATATTATGTAAGAAAAATTCCCAAATTTTAAATTAATAGTATAACAAAATCAAAGGTTGTTTCATGTATCTAAGTTAAACTGAAAATCATGCATGAAATGAAAGAAAACATAAAGCCGTGGAACAATGTGAGGCACCAACCAAGGAATAATCTCACTTTGTGACAGAAGACGAAAATAGACAAGAAAAATTGTAATGAAGCATAAGATATAGAAATCTAAATAATTCACAGGTCTTGTACCTACTGATAGCCGATACAGAGGAAAAACTGTAAACTATTAGATGACTAAAATAATCAGTCACCATAGTAGATGTTGTACTAAATTGTAGCTAAGCATTCATCAAACATGTATAAGAGATGGTATTAGATATGAAATAACATAGGAACACATAACTCAAACTTGACATGATCTGGAGTCTTCGATTTGCATTTGTATTAATTCTGGCAAATGAAAAATTTCTCTGCTACAATCGACCAAGAAAAAATCCCTTTCGTACCACTTTCACAATTGTATTTATACAAAGAAAATCGTCAACCCTAAATGGTTTGTATTCTCCTAATCTCCTCGGTGCTACGGTTACAAAATACAAACTTGAACCATTTTTCTCGGTTACTTTTTACTTTTCTAACATATGAACAAAAATGAGCATACATGCATTACGTCATCATTTCTTTGAAGCGCTTCCTTCGCTCGGTCTTAAATACTCGATGCACCTGTCTAGAAACTGTACCAAAATCTTGGAAGGTTCTGTCATATCCTTTGCTTCAAACAAATAAAACTTCCTCTGAATTTGGGGCAACCTATCTTCAACTTCCTTTTCAAACTTTGTCAACTGCAACTGTAGATTTGGCTTTATTATCCACTTATCCATTTGGGTGATGTCAAGTTATTTCAATTGTGAAATCTCGAGATGGGCTTCATTCCATCTCTCCTTGATATGCATTTGATGCCTTACAACATTGATGTGTCCTAATAGCCGAGGACAATCACCTTTAGCAATGCCTAATGTTTTTGTATCTAGTTGATCAAACACTTCTTCACATTATTTCTTAACTTCTCTTCCCATTTTCCTGCTTTCGGCAATATTGGTCTCCCATGTTTTTAATATGATATCTCCCCTGATCTATTCTTCTACAGTCATATTTGAAATTGTTGGTACTTCCTCTCTAGCTAAAAACGCTACTGCCTTTTGAAAAGTAGCACTAGCTGCTGTAGCCTCTTTTTCCTTGAAAGCAATGTTATCCAGTGAGTGGCTTATTTCCAGGAAGTAGTTTTGAACAATTTTTATTTTAGAAAGCATGTTTTGTTGTTCTTATTGTAGTTTATTATTGGCCCTCGACTAATTTTTGAGGAATACTTGGTCATAGTTGACCGTTTGGTACTTCGACTGCCTGTCGAAGACGAAGTGCATGGCGAAGCGGAGATCACGAGATCTCGCCACCTTTTGTGGAACCTTTTTGGGTTTTTTGGGAATATTGTAATGGGAAAGAGATGTCGACCCTTGTTTAGGTCTTTTTCTATCTATAAATAGAGGTCTAGGCCATGTAAGAAGGGAGGCCATGTCTAGTCGATGGCTTAGTGCATAAGTTGGATCTATCTGATCAGAAGTCTGTGTGACTGTAAGTGTTATGTGCATGCTGGTGTTGAGTACACAGAGTGTGAGAAGGCTTAGTGCTTGGATCTAACTGGGGAAAGAGGATCTAGAGAGCTACAAAAATCTATTGTCCCATGCAGGGTAGGATCCTTGAAGCTCCGTGTTGTAACTACTTGACTAAGATAATATAAAGAAGACTTTGTGGATGTAGCCCCAGGGTGGGGGTGAACCACGGTAACTTTGTGTATTGTGCTGATGTTTTTGTGTCTCTCATGCTAAGTGCTCTAATATGTTTAGATAGATCTATTGATTCTTTGTGCTTATGAGATATTAATGCATGTTAGATATGATACATAAGATGCTAAGTGATTAATATATTAAGTATAACCTATTTATCAATGCTAAGTGCTAGATATGATTAATTACTGTGGTGCTCTGTGCTTTCTGCGAAGTGTATTAATGAATGTATGTTAGGAAATAACTGATCTTAAGTGTGTTGTAAGCAAGATAATTGCAGATATGTGTCCCGGCTAAGGTTGCAAACACCTAAGTCTTGTAGCGACCCCTGCCTCTACCTCGGGTGAGACTTCATCTGCTTCACATGTGTTTCCGAAAGGGCTGGTAGTTAGGGTTTTATTGGTGGACTCTTGAGCATTGAATCCTGGGTCGAGGCAGAGTTAGCCAGAGAAGAGTGACTCAGTATGAGTCACAAGTGAGTGTTGGGGGCTTGTTGGCCCTCGAACAAGTTTTGAGGAATACTTGGTCATAGTTGACCGTTTGGTACTTCGACTACCTGTCGAAGACGGAGCACATGGGGAAGCAGAGATCATGGGATCTCGCCACCTTTTGTGGAACCTTTTTGGGTTTTTTGGGAATATTGTAATGGGAAAGGGATGTCAGCCCTTGTTTAGGTCTTTTTCTATGTATAAATAGAGGTCTAGGCAATGTAAGAAGGGAGGCCCTGTCTAGTTGATGGCTTAGTGCATAAGTTGGATCTATGTTATCAGAAGTCTGTGTGATTGTAAGAGCTCTGTGCATGCTGGTGTTGAGTACACAAAGTGTGAGAAGGCTTAGTGCTTGTATCTACCCGAGGAAAGAGGATCTAGTGAGATGCGCAGATCTCTTGTCCCATGCGGGGAAGGATCATTAAAGCTCTGTGCTGTAATTTCTTGACCAAGATAATGTAAAGAAGACTTTGTGGACATAGCCCCAGGGTGGGGGTGAACCATGGTAACTCTGTGTATTGTGCTGATGTGTTTGTCTCTCTCTTGCTAAGTGCTCTGATATGTTTAGATAGATCTATTGATGCTTTGTTTTTATGAGATATGAATGCATGCTAGATATGATACATAAGATGCTAAGTGCTTAATCTATTAAGTATAACCTATTTATCATTGCTAAGTGCTAGATCTGAGTAATTATTGTGGTGCTCTGTGCTTTCTGCAAAGTGTATTAATGAATGTATGTTAGGAAATAACTGATGTTAAGTGTACTGTAAGAAAGATAATCACATATTTGTTTCCTAGCTAAGGTTGCAAACACCTGAGTCCTGCAACCACCCCTACCTCTACCTCAGGTGAGACTTCATCTACTTCACAGGTGTTGCCGAAAGGGTCGGTAGTTAGGGTTTTGTTGGTGTGCTCTTGAGCATTGAACCCTGGGTCTACCCCTGTGCCAACATTTCTCATGCACCTCTAGTGCTTGGGCTTGAAATGTTGTTATATTCACAAGTTTCCCTTAGTTGTCTAACTAACTCTTCTTACCGAATAACCAGTACTTGACTCATTTGCATCTTCTTGTTCGCTTCCTCTAAACTAGACTTCAACAATTCCATTTATTTCTTGTCAATAGTCCTAACGTTTTCAACTCTTTGATTTACTTCCTCTCGAATATTATTTTCTATGTGCGTTATTTGGTCCTGCAACTGAGCTATCATTTTATTTTTCTGTGTCAGCCTTGTTTTGAGAGAGTCAACTGAGAATAAATTGGCAGTTGCCAAAGCTCCTATAGAGCCTGCTACTTCTGTGGAAAAATCTTCCTCTTCTAGGTTTTTCCCATCTATGAGCACTCTGTGTTTCATCACCATTGTGCCTTCTCTCAAATGCATTTCCTCTTTTACTACAACCTTCCTCTTCTTACTGAAAAAGTAGTTAGAGGAAGGTATCTCTTCTCTATAGATAGGAGTAAGGTCACTTACATATATGACTTGTAGATGGGGGGTCCCAAAAGTTCACTGTAAAGGAGTTAATGATCAGATAGGACTGACCAATTCTGAAGATTGAGTCTCTCCTGTTGTTTAGGGGATATCAGCAGGAATAGTTGATGATGAAAGAGGAATCATTTGACTCGAATTTGAAGGGTGCTCTATTTGGGTGCTCTATTGGTGAAGCTTCTGCTTGTTGTGAAGACGCTTAAGTCTTCTTTAGATTCTCTTCTGCATTCCCTTCATCATGAGCCTATGTTCTGAAACCTACGGGGATGCTTCCTTGAGTTGGAGGAGGGGTTTTTAATTGTCCCTGTAGTATCTTCGAGAAACCACTTCGTCTGTGCTTCTAGAAAGTCGTAATGTTGGTCTGTAGGATGAGTGATAATGCCTAAACTCTATCTAATATTTCCTCATAGGTTTTGGCTCCCTTGAACATGTCGTGGCAGGGAGAAGCTTCATGTTCATACATTTTCATATTGCATTGAGAAAGATGGTTTCCTACAATTTGATAAGGGTCATGTTTTCTGAGTTCAAGATCTACCAATTTGATGTCTTCCAGTGCTGCAGCTTCAACCTTAGAATGACCAAAGTTAAGCAATGAACACTTCCCAATATGTATAGTAAAAAGTGGCCAAAACTTCTTCTGATATGCTTTCAATTCTATGTCGATCCCACCTGTTATTATTTGGTAGGCCACCTCCCCACACACCAGTCTGTCAAGAAGGAATTTTGGAAGGGTGTGAAGAGGAATCAAGCACCTGAAAACCCTGACATAGGACAAACCCTATTCAATAAACCAATCTACAATCGCCTTGAGGTTTCCCATGATTGGCTCTGAAATACGAGGGAGTGCATAACCATACAAAATTTGGAGCAAAGGTATCACTACGTAGTGACATATTTCGTAAAATAAATCTTTAACATTCTCATCCCATATTTTAGAGTGATAAACATGAATGGGCTCTGCAAAAGCTAGGTTCCAGCTCCAATTCATCAAGGGGAAATGAGTCATGTAACAGATATCATCCATAATATATGCAGACATGTAAAAAGATACAGGTTGGCCTTTTGATTTTGTCGTTTGGTAATCTGCAATCTACTTAGTTAGATTATCTAATAAAATTTTACCCTAGTTGAAACTATAACCCTCGGCTACTTCGTGTATAAGTGGCACCCATTCTGCAAGGAAATGGGTAGGGTTTTTCTTCCCAGAAAGTATACATAGCATCAAATCTATATAAACCATGTATTCATTTAATGGAGCTGTGGCATAACTGCCATGGGTATCATCTCTAAATATCGATGGAATTCCCCACCATTCTTTGATTATACCTGGATATGTTTGATCTAATTCAATACACTCCTTTCCTTGAAATTCCTCTACGAATTCGACATTATAAATGTATTTAGAAGTAGGGGGCAATTTATACATTAATTGGATGTGCTCAGGTCTGAATGAGCCACCAACAACCTTTTGGCTATTTAGAATGCTCCTTGTTTGAATGCCAATTTTCTCTAATGCATATCTTATCATGTCATTGTATGGCATGAGTCTCGGTTGTGTGGATATTTTGTGAATCTCATACTCTGCTATGTCTCTGAGTTTATTTTCAGTCCTTTCATTTTCGAAATCGTCGGGGCAATTCCTAATCTCATAGTCTAAGCTTTCAAAAATCTACCTCGAGGATTTGACTAAATCCACAACATGTGGTGTAGTGTCGGATATAACATCTCCATCTGGATTCAAGCTTTCACTTGCCTCCTCGCTCTTCTTAGGCACTTTTCTGGGTGCCATGATGTTTGTGCTAAAGTGAAAACTTGTTGCAGAGAAGAAATGCATGAGTTCTTCTGAGTGTAACTCACTCCTAGTCTGAAAGTAAGAATGAAATTCAAAATAACAAACCTTTATTTACCTTTAACCTGTCTTAAATTTAGCATACCGATACATGCAGTAAAAATTAAATTCTTTAATGGGATGGTACGCTTGGAGATACGCACTTTATGTCAAAAAATAGATCCATTAATCCATTATAGATACTGCCAAATATCGGCGATTCAAAACTGAGATTTTGAAACGAATGTCATCGAAAACTCCCGAATAGTGAAACACGAAAAGTTATTTAATACCCTTAATGCTTGTTTTAAAATTAAGTTAATTATGTTTAAGTGCTTAGTTCTTTCAGGACTTCATGTTTCATAGTTTTGAGCATCGTGTCCCCAAAAGGTATGACACAAGTAAATCTCGAATTTCGAAACCGTGATGGGATTTATTTAGGCGCTAACCACTTGTTTTAACCCTTTAATTAATCGTGATCAGGGGTTAGTATTTACTTTCATGGATTGGAGTATCAGGACTCTGACGACTCTTTAACACAAGAAATCCTGAATCGCGATGGGATTTATTATCATTAAACCTTCTTACTTCTTAATAAACATAGCATTAGCTTTTAAGAATTTCATGACTTCAAGAATTGGGGTTTAAGGAGACTCAAGGTATACTCTTTGATTTCTCGAATTGAAACTAATTAATGGTCTGTTAAGTATGTTTTAAACCTTAATTAATCACGATTAAAAGGTATTTTGTGAAAATCACGTCGGGACATTTGAAATGTTGCTTAAGTTGAGATGGTCGAAAAAGAACATGTGAAAGGCTTATAAAGTCGTTAATGTTTTTAATTATTACTTTAAAATCTGTTCAATCCCTTTTAAACAATATATTTTTCAAGACTTCGGTACTGGGACATTGGGGTTGTCATTAAAGAACATACTTTGTGAATAGTCGAACCCCGAAACCCAAAAATCCTGAAAGACTTTTTGACTCCTTTTTAGAGCTAAGGGCGACTCCGTAACCAAATAAAAATGGAGATTTGGATTTAGAGAAGAAAAATAAACTTCGTTTCAACATAGGCTCCATCTAGGGATCTCGTCTCCCTACGGGACGAGAAGAACAATAGACCACGTGCCTTTATTGGGAAAATGGAGTCATTAGTTTGTTTATGTAAAAACTTGTTCAGGAAGAGGGTGTAGAGGAAAAAAAAGGGGGGTTTCATCTTTATCTCTGAAATATTTTGAAACCCAATCGCTCTTTAATCTCAATTTTATGCCATTTGACTTCCTCTTTCCTGATACTGATTTCTGGTCTGCTTAAGATAATCTAAAAAACCTTAGGAATTTTAACAGGTTCTGTTGACCTTGCTTGCCTCAAGGTGAAGTAATTTTGATGTTTTTAATCAGGGAGTACTGTTCGAACTTGGGATGTAGATCGAGCTTCAAAGAAAACTGATTTACCAGAGTACATTATAATTCATGTATAACAACCTTACATATATCTTAGACATTTCTTCACTACCAGTGAGCTTGTTCAGTACCTTGGTGAAGTTATCTTATTCCCTTTATTGAATTTCCTTTCACTACTTCAAATTGTAACTTTGCATTTAAATGTTGAGATGAGGGAAATCATTTTATGAATTTCCTTTCATCATCTCTTTTTTGGACTAGATGGGGGCAATCAATTTTTTGAATTTCCTTTCACCATTCGTCTTATACTTTCTTTGACATGAAATGGGGGTAATCAATTAGTATAACGTATACCAAGGGTGATATATGTGTATAATTTTGCAACAGAGGTCTGTCAACTCATTTTGATTACTCTGGATCAGCTTCTTTTCAGCCTTCAAAACATCTTAGTCTGCAGGAAAACTTATGGGGGAATTTTATTTCCAGGGACCTTCTTTTGAGCAAGACTAAAATTGTTTTAGAACCTATTAAAATAACTAAGAGAGTCAAGATTATCCTATACATATCCTTGCTCAGAAAGGGTTTGAGGAGTCGTGAGGACTTGCCTTTCTTCTAAAGATTTGTTTGTTAGCTTTCAGAGCTAAAGTGTAACCTCTCCTTCCTCTGTGGAAATCACGGGAAGGTGTATGTGGTCGAGGGGAAGATACCATAGATTGGGACAAGATGAAAAAGAAGGCTTTGTATTTCATAAACATAGTTGTGGAAACACAATCCTAAATCTTGGAACCCTTTTTGAGGTCACTTTACTTCTCCTATTTATTTTACTTATTTTTATCGTATCCAAGGGAATCCTTTATGATCCACATAAAATTTCGTTCTTTTAATGATACCTCGGGTGAATATGTTCATACACATGAGACCATTATTGAACCTAGGTGATATTCATTTGAAATATAGACATTTCAGAAATTCATACCTTTGCCTTACCACTTCGTTCTCATCTTAGTAAATTATTTTTTATCACTTGTTTTAAGTGAATCAATTTCCTGATACATGACCATCCATTTTCTTTTGTTTGACGTTTGGGTTGTAGACCAGAATCCTCGAAGAAGACAACATGAAAAGTGTCAAGGTTTTAAGATTCATAGAATTCAATGTGTTGAATATTTTATATCTCTATTTCTAGGAGATCACTAACCTATTTTATTTGCAGTGAAATTATCGAAAAACTATAAAAACAGAAAACACAAACCAGTATATACAATGGAATTTTGGAAATCGTTTATTGCATATAGTGCTTCAGATAACACCCGTTGATAGGGGCGTTGAGGATTTTACCATCCAAATTTTCTAACAGAAATGAGTTCTTCCCTTCATAAGTTGAGACTTTGAATGGTCCATACCAGATATGATCAAATTTTCCATGCTTTGCTGAGTCTTCCCTCCTAACATCCCATTTCAAAACCAAATCACCAGGGAGGAATTCCCTATCTTTAGCCTTATGATAGAACAATTCTTTCATGTTTCCTTGATATTTCTGCAGCCTTTCATCCACCTCAGCCCTATTCTGCTAAACTTCAATCAATTGATTTATTCTTCTTGTGACATGGTTTGGTTCTTATTTTTCATCTTGCCAAATTTTCATCACAGGTAGAGCCAGTTTTATGGGTAATATCATGTTCCTCCTGTATACCATTTGAAATGGAGAAGTCCTAATCGATTTCTTGGTGCCTATCTGATTTTCCCACAAGGCGTATTTCGAATGCACATGCTAGGATTTTTTATTTTTGTTCAACACCTTCTTAATTATGGTAATTAAGATTTTATTTGATGATTCAGCTAGCCCATTTATTTGGGGATAGTGTGTCGTGGAGTGACCCAATATATTATTATACTTTTGGAAAAAGTTGGCCATTGCCATAGATTTGAATTCCTAGGCATTATCTGTAACTATCTTTGGGGGAAAACCAAATCTAGATAATATGTTTTCTTCCAAGAAGTCTATCACCACTGAATCTGTGGCTTTTCTAGTCGGAATAGCTTCTACCCATTTGGTGAAATAATTTGTAGTGGTCAGGATCCATTTGTGTTGTGCACTAGAATCTGGATTAATTTCGCCTATAAAATCCAACCCCCATTTTTGGAATGGAGATTCTATTTTAACCACGACCAGAGTTAGTGCTAGGAGTTTATGCTTTCCTACAAATAATTGGCATGAATTACAGGCTCTGACTTTGGCATTTACATCTGCAAATAATTTAGGCCAATAATATCCTGCTCTCAAGATTTTATAAGCCGTTTCTCTCCATGCATGATGTCCTCTGCACACTCCCTTGTGGAATTCATTTATAACCCTTTCGGTCTCTGATTCTACTAGACAAACCAATAGAAAACCCAGAGGATCTTTCCAAGACAATTGGCTCTCTAAAATACAGTACTTCACCGCATGCAATGTCAACGTTCTAACTTTATATGGAGTGATATCACTTGGGCATTTCAAAGTCATAAGATAAGATACTATATCTTTGTACCACACTAAAGTTGTAAGATTTTCTTCTATACTGGTTGTAGCTATTTGGTTGTCAAGTTCATCCATATCCATACATCCTTCATACTCTTGTAGATTATTTATACCAAGCGCTCTGAAATTTGATTCGGCTAGTAGCTTAGCCAAACCTTATCCTTTTACGATCTTTGTTAGTTTCACTTCTAAATCGAATTCTTGAATCTTAACAAGCCATCGACACCTCTTCCTGTCACTATCAGGTTGAACCAATATGTCTTTAACGAAATTGGTGGGTACATATGCAATTATCTTGGAGTGTAACACGTAGGTTCTGAAAGCCTTTAGTGCCTTCACCATAGCATATGCCTGCTTTTCCATTATGTCATATTTCAATTCTGCATCTCTGAGGCTTTTACTGAAGAATGTTATTGGCTGCTCGAAACCTTCTTCATTCTTTTGTAGAAGTACATCTCTGATTGTGTGTTCAGATGCAAACGAGAAGATAAAAAATTCCTTGAGATATTCAAGGCTTGCCAGTACAGGTGCTTCACCTATAATTTTCTTGATGTACACAAATGATTCTTTAGCTTCAGCTATCCATTTAACTTCATTGTTTGTCTTTAGCATATATGTAATCAATTTCACAATTTCAGCAAAGTTCGGGATAAATCTCCTAAAAAAAATTATTTTCCCTAAAAATGACTGGATTTCTTTTACATTTCTAGGAATATTTATAGTGTCAATAGATTCAACCCTTTTAGGATAGATTTTAATTCCTTCCTAAGATACAATATGGCCCAAGAGTTTACTTTCTTGCATTACAAGGTGAGACTTCTTGGGATTTAAAGACAAACCGAATTTGTGACATTTCTTGAACGTTTGCTTGAGATGTATCAGATCATCTTCATCATATTTAGAACAAATGGTCAGATCATCAAGATAAATAACCACGAATTTATCTCTTTCAATGATGAAGGCGATATCCATATCCCACTGGAAGGAAGCACCTGCATTCATTAAACCGAATGACATTTTATCATACATAAATGTACCCCAAGGGATGGTGAAGGCTGTTTTTCCTTTATCGTCTTCGTTGAACGCAATCTTAATGTAACCGGAAAAACATCGATCATGGACATCCTATTTGCTCTGACTATTTTTTTCTAAAACATGGTCCATTTTGGGTAGCAGATAATTGTCTTTAAGAGATTATTTATTTAAATTTCTAAAATCTACACACAGTCTGATTTCTCCACTCTTCTTCCTGACTGGGACTAGGTTGGATACCCACTCAGAGTACCTGAGTGGTACAATTATTTTGGCATCGAGGAGTTTTTTTACTTCTTTTTCGACCACGGGCAATAATATGGGATTGATTTGCCTGAGCTTCTGTATGAAAGGTTTAACACCTGGCTTTAAAGGAATCTTGTGTTTGATCATAGTGGTGTCATAAGTTCTCATCTCATCGTAAGACCAGGAAAACACGTCTTTATACTTCTCGAGAAAATCTACATATTTTCCTTTCATCTCAAGAGGAAGATATTTTGATATTTTTACTATTCTAGGTTTTTATTTAGTGCCTATATCACAATCTTCGACTTCCTCTGGCTGAGGTTGCAATGTAGATTTCAATGGCGTATCATTATGGTCAAATAATATTTCTAAGGGAATTATACCTTTAGGGATTTGATTATTTTTTAGCACTAACATGCGATGATTTGTGATCTGACCTTGGAACTCTTGAGGATATTCCCCTTCTTGCATAATCCAAGCATGATCGTTCTAGTTTTCTTGGTCGATGTGTGTTTCAACAAAGTCTTCCACCATTTCGAGGAATTTTATGATCTGTTCATCATCTTAGAACACTTGCCAGTGTTGTATATTGTTCAGTATGGAGGGCCTATGCCTCATCTCTATGTGATACTTAAGTTTTAAAACTGTAGGAGGTGCAAAAGTTGAGGCTGATTTGGCTAACAAATCAGCTTGCATATTTTATGTACGGGGAATGTAATGGACATTAATTGACGAGAAAAAAAATTCCATTAAATCCCAGGCACATTTTCTATAATATCTCAATCTAGGATGTTTGCATTGATACTGTTGATTTACTTGTTTCACAATTAATTCCACATCTTCGTAGACTTCCAAGTTTTTTATGTTTAATTTTCTGGCGGCCTCTAATCCCAAAACCAGGGCTTCATACTCGCATACATTATTTATGTAGTATATGTCCCACTGTAGTCAGTAAGAGAAAGGAATGATAAACTCATCTCCAGGTTCTACAAAGAGTACACATGTGCCTACTCCTTCACATGATGAAGCACCATCGAAATACATTTTCCAAATTCCAGTACTATATATACTTTCTTTTCTCTTTTCTATTTTATTTCCTTCTGTGAAATCTTCAGCACATTCATCTATATCGTCATCGATAAATAAAATACAATTTACAAGGTCCTGATCAACGACATAAACAGGGTAATTTCTAGGATTATGAGGGTCACTTACCATATATTCCAGTCCTGTTTCCTGGTATAATCGAGTGAACTACCCTCCGAAGATGGGAATCGTGGCATATCTCATGTCCAGCTGAAGGAATCCTCCAAGATTAGCACCCCAAGACCTAGATAATATGATACCATACTTCGGAGGTATATCAACAATAACCACATCCATCAGAACACTTTTTACTGGGATATGTGCAATATTTACCACTAAATCCTTATTCATGCCCATACATTTAACTTTTCTTGAATCAAATGAATTCAGGACTCCATATGACCTAGTAATTTCGAGGCCAAGTCTATCCATAATAGCCTTGGGAATCACATTATGTGAGGCTCTAGAATGCAACATGAAATTATGTAGCAGACGATCATGTACATTTAGCGTAATGTAGAAAGGAGCAATGGTATCTTTGGCCCCTTGAAAATGTGGACCAAAAATTATATTAGGCTTATCATCTTCCAAATTTATAACATCATCTTGACTTCCCATATATAAAAAAATTATCATTTTGGTGATTTGTTTTCGGTAAATGAGATTCTTTGCTAGTTCAACCAGAGGGATTGTTATTTTGATTTTGTTAATCTCATTTTCTAGGCTAAAACCTCCTATAATTTTTTCAGTTTCTTTGAATGGTACTTCGTTCTCCTTCTTTTTAGCTTTATTTGTTTGTATTGCTTTATTGTCAATTGTTTTTTTTCCTCCCAACTATGTTTTGGTTGTCTTAGTTTTGGCACCTTGTGGGTCGACTCCTTTTATCCTGGTGTTCTAAGTTTCAGTTCCCTTTGGGGCTGGTTCATATACTTCTCATCTCGGCAGGATTTTCTTTGGTTGGGTAGTTGTCATGTTTTTAGTTTTAGACCTTAGATTATACTTGTTTTGCAGCTCGACCATTATAGTATCGATGATTCCTTGGAAAGAAGGGTCCTTTGTATTATTTGTGTTTCTATCCTCATTAGACCAATGTTCTGTTTTTAAAGAAGTCTCATAATCCTATCTAGTTAAATGAGGTTGATAACAATCTTCACCAAGATTATTAATATCTTCTTCTAAATCCTCAAATTCTTGCATGTCATTACCTCCTATAAAATTTTCATTTTTTAAAGGAGTCTGAACCTTTTGATATTCATTTTTAATCTGTCTTTGTAATATTTGAGGATAGGGGTTCCTCCTGAATTCTCTCATAACGAACTGATCTGCTTTAGATTGATCTAGTTCCATCTTTGAAATTTTATTTGACAGTTATTTAATTATCTTTTCCATATCATCCATTTTATCATCTGAGGATCTCCTAGATCCTGAGGGTCCTGCTTGTTCCTTAAAACATTTGGTCTCTCTGTTTCCCATTTCCACTTTTTCCTTTAATTTACCAGAAGCCATCATATTTGACTCAATCTCTACAACATCATCTTGCATTCTGGTAAGCTTGACTGCTCTCCTTTCTCTTAATAATAATGTGAACTCAGGTTCGAAAACCCCAACAAACGTTACTTTTGTTGCGGGCTAGGAAGGTTTAACTTCAACTGGTATATTATTATATAACTTATTAAATCTTTAGATGAATTCAATAACAATTTCTGAATTTTTCTTCCTTAAAGCCCCAAACTCAATTAAATAATATAAGTGATCTTTCCTTTCACCCCATTGTCTGAGAAAAGAGTTTTCTAACGCGTCGTAGGACAATATCGAACATGCGGGAAAGCTGTGAAACCAGGTTCTCACCTATCCTTTGAAAGTTTGAGTAAACAACAGTGAATATACGTCTTCATGCTTGAGACTGAGAATATCTGCGAATTTATCAAAGAAATTTATATGTTTGGTTGTGGTTAAGTCTCCCTTCCCTGTAAACTTAGGTATGGTTTTCATGTACTTTTCAGGTAAATCATGAAGGGGTACTGGGAGGACCAGAGGAGCATATCTGGAAACTGTTTTAGCGAAAATCCTAGGGGGTGGGCCTTGACCATCCCCTCCTCCTCCTACGGTAGCTGCCATAGATATTCTAGGAGAGGAAATCGGTACGTTATAAAGAGGGTTTTCAAATATGTAAAATGATCCTTTAGCTTCTTCAGGATGAAGAAAAAACGATTCCGAGAACCTCTTATCAGAAGATGAAAAAACTGGAAAAGGGGGAAATGGGATACGGGGACTCGGTTCTTCTGACTTGCAAGAAATGTAGGTAGGAGAACCTGTAGGGGTTGAATATGAGTGTATGGTATACTCTTCTAGAATTTGTGAGGTTGGGAAATTTAGTTCTAGAGTTGATGGGATATCAATTGAAACAGACCTTACTGTATAAGTCTCACCTTCTCTTTCACCGGAGGTAGTCGAATGAGGTTCAATCTTAGTTTCGGGTAGAACTAATATAGGGTTTATGGTTTCAAGTGGAATCTTAGCCCTATACTATGTGGAATTAGGTTGGTAAACCACAATATCTTGCTTAAGGAATCTTCTTGGTTTCAGTATTTTTTCAGGGTCAGAAATAGGCGAGGTTTTCTTATCATATGGGTTTTGTCTAGTGTTCCTTCAACGGGATGCCATCTTATTTGAAATTGTGGAGTCACCAAGTGAATAATAAAACTTAGCCTTTATAATGTGTTCAGTCTTTGTTCACTATCAAAGAAGGAAACTTGTGAATGTCGTTCTCCCAGGGAAAATAATTTTGTCTCTCTGTCCTTGGCAATGGCACCAAAAAGATGTTGTTCCAGAGTTTATACTTAAGGATTGAAAGTATAAAGTCCAGGCATCCAAAAATGAGGGTGTATGATATAAAGAAAGGAAAAAAAAAATCTTAGGGGAAAAGTATAAATGGTTGATTTCTAAGTTTTCTTGGTCTAGGTTCCAATTGTTCCTGGATGCTAGTGTCCTACTCAATGACTGCCCATGAATGTTCAAGTTCAACCCGGGTGGTAGCAGTTTTTAAAATGGTGTTAAAAAGAGTTAAAGCGATACTGGTCTCGTCTATGAGACCGGGTTCGATATTGGGTTGTCTCGTAACAAGTACTGTCATAGAGGAAAAAAAGTTTTACAGATTTGTTTCTTTTTAGGTTGTTGTTTCTATTTTAGATTATGAAAGAAAAATTCCCAAATTTTGAATTAATAGTATAACAAAATCAAAGGTCATTTCCTGTATCCAAGTTAAACTGAAAATCATGCATGAAATGAAAGAAAACATAAAGTTTTGGAACAATGTGAGGCATCAACCAAGGAAGAATCTCACTTTGTGATAGAAGAAGAAAATATACAAGAAAAACTTTAATGACGCATTGTTGGGTATGTGTTATATTCTTTTCATGAGTAGTAGTGTTTGAGCGTATGCGTCGAGCATGCAAGAGGGTTAGAGGGGGGGGGGGACGCAAGAGGGTAAACTCTGTAATACAAGAAGGTAAACTCTTCCCAAGAAGGTAAACTCTTTGCAATTGTTCCTAGATGCTAATGTCCTGCTCAATGACTGCCCATGAACGTTCAATTTCAACCCAGGTGGTAGCAGTTTTTAAGATGGTGTTAAAAAGAGTTAAAGTGATACTAGTCTGGTCTGTGAGATCGGGTTCAATATTGGGTTGTCTCATAACAGGTACTTTCATAGAGGAAAAATAGTTGTAGATATTTGTTGCTTTTTAGGTTGTTGTTTCTACTTTAGATTATGTAAGAAAAATTCCCAAATTTTGAAATAATAGTATAACAAAATCAAAGGTTGTTTCCTGTATCTAAGTTAAACTGAAAATCATGCATGAAATGAAAGAAAACATAAAGTTGAGGAACATTGTGAGGCATCAACCAAGGAAGAATCTCACTTTGTGACAAAAGAAGAAAATAGACAAGAAAAATTGTAATGAAGCATAAGATATAGAAATCTAAATAATTCACAAGTCTTGTACCTGTTGATAGCCGATACAGAGGAAAAACTGTAAATGATTAGATGACTAAAATAATCAATCACCATAGTAGATGTTGTACTAAATTGCAGCTAAGCATTCATCAAAGATGTATAAGATATGGTATTAGATATGAAATAACAAAGGAACACATAACTCAAACGTGACGGGATCTGGAGTCTTCGATTTGCATTTGTATTAATTCTGGAAAATGAAAAATTTCTCTGCTACAATCGGCCAAGAAAAACTCCCTTTGGTACCACTTTCAAAATTGTATTTATACAAAGAAAATCATCAACCCTAGATGGTTGGTATTCTCCTAATCTCCTCGATGCTACGGTTACAGAATAAAAACTTGAACCATTTTTCTCGGTTACTTTTTACTTTTATAACAGTTGAACAAAAATGAGCATACATGCGTTACTTTATCATTTCTTTGAAGCACTTCCTTTGCTCGGTCCAAAACACTCGACGCACCTGTCTAGAAACTGTACCATAATCTTGGAAGGTTCTTTCGTATCCTTTTCTTCAAACACATACAACTTACTCTGAATTTGGGGTAGCCTGTCTTCAATCTTTCCCTTTTAAAACTTTGTCGGCTGCAACTGTAGATTTGGCTTTATTATCCACTTATCCATTTGGGTGATATTAGGTTGTTTCAATTGTGAAATCTTGAACTGGGCTTCATTCCAGCTCTCCTTGATATGCAGTTGATGCCTTACAACGTTGATTTGTCCTAATATTCGAGGACAATCACCTTTATCAATGCCCGATGTTTTTGTATCTAGCTGATCAAACACTTCTTCACATTCTTTGTTAACTTCTCTTGCCATTTTCTTTCTTTCAGCAATATTGGTCTCCCATGTTTTTAATATGATATCTCCCCTGATATATTCTTCTATAATCAGCTTTGGGATTACTGGTACTTCCTTTCTAGCCGAAAACACTATTGCCTTTTGAAAAGCAACACGAGCTGTTGTAGCATCTTTTTCCTTGAAAGAAATGTTATCCAGTGAGTGGCCTATTTCCAGGAAGTAGTTTTGAATGATTTCTATTTTAGAAAGCATGTTTTGTTGTTCTGCTTGTAGTTTCCCATGCACCTCTAGTGCTTGGGCTTAAAATGATGTTATATTCACAATTTGTCCTTCAATGGTATTTAACTCAGCCTGTAGCTATCTCACTAACTCTTCCTGCCAAATAACCTGTACTTGACTCATTTGCATCTGCTTGTTCGCTTCCTCTAAACTAGACTTCAACAATTGCATTTCCTGCTTGTCAGCAGTCTTGGTATTTTGAACTCTTTGATTTACCTCCTCTCGAATATTATTTTCTGTGTTCCTTATTTGGTCCTGCAACTGAGCTATCATTTGATTTTTTTTCTTCAACCTTGTTTTCACAGAGTCAACTAAGAATAAATTGGCAGTTTCCAAAGCTCCCATAGAGCCTGCTACTTCTATGGAGAAATATTCCTCTTCTAGGTTTTTCCCATCTACGAGAACTCAATGTTTCTTCACCATTGTGCCTTCTCTCAGATGCATTTCATGTTTTAGTACATCCTTCCTCTTCTTACTAAATAATTAGTCAAAGGAAGGTATCTCTTCTCTAGAGATAGGAGTAAGGTCACTTACATATATGAGTTCTAGATGGGGGGTCCCAAAAGTTGACTGTAAAGGAGTTAATGATGATATAAGACTGCCCAATTCTGAAGATTGAGTCTCTCCTGTTGTTTTGGGGATATTAGCAGGAATAGTTGATGATGAAAGAAGAATAATTTGACTTGACTTTGAAGGCATCTAGAGCTTGGTTTCTGTTTTTGAATTTGGGTGCTCTATTGGTGAAGCTTCTTCTTGTTTTGAATATGCTTCAATCTTCTTTAGATTATCTTCTACAGTCCCTTTATCATGATCCTCTAATTTGAAACCTGGGGGGATGCTTCATTGAGCTAGAGGATGGGTTGTTAATTCTCCCTGTATTATCTTTGACAAACCACTTCGCATGTGCTTCTGGAAAGTCAGAAAGTTGGTCTGTAGGTCGGGTGATAATCCTTGAACTATGTCTAATATTTCCTCATAGGTTCTGGATCCCTTGAACATGTCGGCGCAGGGAGAAGCTTCATGTTCATAAATTTTCATATTGCAATGGGCAAGATGATTTCCTACAATTTGATAAGGGTCATGTTTTCTGAGTTCAATATCTACCAATTTGATGTCTTCCAGTGCTGCAACTTCAACCTTGGAATGACCAAAGTTAAGCAGTGAACACTTCCCAATCTGTACAGGAAAAAGTGGCCAAAAATTCTTCTGAGATGCTTTCAATTATGTGTCGATGCCACCTGTTATTATTTGGTAGGCCACCTCCCTACACACGAGTCTATCAGGAAGGAATTTTGGAAGTGTGTGAGGAGGAATTGAGCACCCGAAAACCCTGACATAGGAGAAACCCTCTTCAATAAACCAATCTGAAATCGCCTTGAGGTTTCCCACGATTGGCTCTGAAATATGAGGGGGTGCATAACCATACAAAATTTGGTGCAAGGTTATCACTACGTAGTGACAGATTTCATAAAATAAATCTTCAATATTCTTCTCCCATAGTTTAGAGTGATAAACATGAATGGGCTCTGTGTAGGATGGGTTCAAGCTCCAATTCATCAATGGGAAAGGAGTCATGTAATAGATAGAATCCATAATATATGCAGACATGTAAAAATATGCAAGTCAGCCTTTTGATTTTTCCGTTTGGTAATCTGAAATCTCCTTTGTTAGATTATCTAAAAAAACTTTACCCTAGTTGAAATTTTAACCCTCGGCTACTTCATGTATAAGTGGCACCCATTCTGCAGGGAAATGGGTAGGGTTTTTCTTCCCGAAAAGTCTACATAGCATCAAAGCTATATAAACCATGTATTTGTTTAACAAATTTGTGGCATAACTGCCATGGGTATCAACTCTAAATCTCGTTGGAATTCCCCACCAATATTTGATTATACCTGGATATGTTTGATCGAATTTTGAACACTCCTTTCTTTGAAATTCCTCTACGAATTCGACATTATAAATGTATTTAGAAGTAGGGGGAAGTTTATACATTACTTGGATGTGCTTGGGTCTGAACAAGCCCACGACGACCTTTTCACTATTTAGAATGCTCCTTGACTGAATGTCAATTTTCTCTAAAGCCCAGCTTATCATGTCATTGTATGCCACGAGTCTCGGTTGTGTGGCTATTTTGTGAAGCTCAGACTCTGCTATGTCTCTGAGTTTATTTTCAGTCCTTTCATTTCTGAAATTGTCAGGGAAATTCCTAATCTCATAGTCTAAGGTTTCAAAAACCTGCCTCCAGGATTTGACTGAATCCACAGCATGTGGCGTAGTGTCGGATATAACATATACATCCTAATTCGAGCTTTCACCTGCCTCCTCACTCTTCTTAGGTGCTTTTCTGGGTTCCATGATGTTTGTGCTAAAATGAAAACCTATTGCAGAGAAGAAATGTGTGAGTTCTTCTGAGTGTAAATCGATCCTAGTCTGAAATTAAGAATGAAATTCAAAATAACAAACCTTTATTTACCTTTAACCTTCTTAAATTTAGCATATTGATATAGGCAGTAAAAATTAAATTCTTTAAAAATTTAGCGTACTGATACTACCACATATCAGTAATTCAAAACCGAGTTTTTGAAAGGAATGTCATCGAAAACTCCTGAATAGAAAAACATGGAAAGTTATTTAATACCTTTAATGCTATTTTAAAATTAAGTTAATTACGTTTAAGCGCTTAGTTCTTTCAGGACTTCGTGTTTCAGAGTTTCGAGCATCATGTCCCCAAGAGGTATGACACAAGTAAATCCTGAATTGTGAAACCACGATGGGATTTATTTAGGTGCTAACCATTTGTTTTAACCCTTTAATTAATCGTGATCAGGGGTTAGTATTTACTTTTGTGTATTGGAGTATCGAGACTCCGATGACTCTTTAATGCAAGAAATCATGAATCGTGAAATCGCGATGGGATTTATTATCATTAAACCTTCTTACTTCTTAATAAACATAGCATTAGATTTTAAGAATTTCGTGACTTCAGGAATCGAGGTTTAAGGAGACTCAAGGTCAACTCTTTGATTTCCTAAATTGTGACTCATTAACGATTTGTTAAGTATGTTTTAAACCTTAATTAATCATCATTAAAAGGTATTTCGCAAAAAGTGCATCGGGGCATTTGAAATGTTGCTTAAGTTGAGATGGTCAGAAAAGAACATATGAAAGGCTTAGAAAGTTGTTAATGTTTTTAATTATTACTTTAAAATCTGTTCAATCCCTTTTAAACAATCACTTTTTTGAGACTTTTGTACCGAGACTTTGGGGTTGTCATTAAAGAACATACTTTGTGAATAGTCGAACCCCGAACCCCGAAAATCCCGAAAGATCTTTTGACTCCTTTTTAGATAAGAGCGGCTCCGTAACTAGAGAAAAATGGAGATTTGGATTTAGAGAAGAAAAATAAACTTTGTTTCAACAACCTCCACCAGAATATGTCTCCAAATCCATCATCCCATCCGTTGTCATAGTTTCTCCCTCTAAACTAGAGGCCTCTAATCCCACTGCACCGGAATCATATGTTGTTACCTTCGTTGATATATGAGTTGAATACGTGCTCCTAGGAGACTTCACACTCTTCTGAGCATCCATATGTGTCAACTCATGCCTATTGAGTCCTTTGAGAGTCCTAGAATAGGATTGAATCCCTGGTGTCAACTCTCTCTCCCATACAAATTGCTCACTCTCCGACATAGAATCTGAATCTAGAAATCCACTGGACCCTAACATAGGTCATCCCAACAACATCTAAAACCTCTCATACCTGAAATCATGCAACACTTTTGTGTCCAAAGTATCTCCCTCTGGATATAACAATACATGACCACAGTAGAATGCAACTCCAAATCCATCAACCTCCAGATATAACACTGAGAGTAAGTTAATTATCATCTCTGGAATATACAATACCCGAATACTCTAGAAAAACTCCTGACTCTAGTTGGAATATAACACTTCCAACCCCTTTCACTCACTACTACATATGGGCAGATTATTCCACGAAGATTTTCCACGCTTCCACTAGTTTCGTCATTTTTTAAAACAGGGTGGGATTTTCATGGATATTGCCACGAAAGTTTGTCACAATATCGATGAAAATCTTAATTTAACCTAGTTGGGATTTTCGTCGCTATAGCGATGAACTTTCATGGCAATAGTGACGAAAATTTTTCCTATCTCATTGGTCGGTGTTAACGGCTAGTTGACTATTTTATCTATATATACGTGACTTTAAGAGACTTTGTGACATTGTTCTTGGCTTTTGTTTGAGCTATTTATTTTTTCCGTCACCCACCGGTTGAACAAATCCATGAATTCTTGATCTACATATCTCAGATTTTGAACTTGCAAGGTTAGTATGTTATTTTTTATTGATACCCTTTTCCCTTCAATTGTAGCTATAATCTCTCTCTCTTTTCATTGATAAAGATATGGAAATTTTCTTGAAACTCAAGCCTGATCGGTGAAATGATAGTAATTGATTGCTATATTCCCTGCTTTAGTAGGGACTAATAAGATACATAAACACTAACCCTAAACTTATGTTAGGTATATATGTCATTATTATATAAAGAAAACATTTGTACACATATGACCTTATTATAAATATGTTATCTATGTCGTCATGATGTTGGTCCTCTACACATATGATCACCTTATTATAAAGATGTTGACATTATTATAAAGATGTAGGTCATTGTAAATAAACATATCATAATCGAAAGGAGTAGCCAAAATATAAAAAATTGACAACTTAATGTTTGGTATAGTGTAGGTAAGACAGTTACTTGTCAGGACAAGGATTTGTCACAATGAACGAAAATGACAGAAATCTTTCTCGGTTAAGAGCGACATTAGAGGCGAGGGGCGATGGAAAATGTTATCTCCCTTGCTATGATTGCAGAGGATTGAAAAATAGAAGACTTTTAATAACAACAACCCAAAAACATTGTAGGGAAAAGGGGCACACCGAAGGGGGTTATGAATATCGTCCCTTGGTAAGAGGATTCAATATTTAATGTATTCTCTGTATTAATCAGTATGTCACGAATTTTAGTAATATTTCTTATTGGCATTTTTATATTTTCTAAACACACTAAATTTTCTATGTTGTTTTTAAATATATAGATGATGTCCGCAAAGTGTCGACCTCCAGAGAGTTATTTTCCAAGTACTAGCAGAAATACTACTTTACATGGAGATGAACTTCGAGATCAGAATATTGAAGCTATTGATCAAGTTATCAATGATGATATGGATGGAGATAACATTAGTGATTCAAATCAGGAAGATGAGATACATAGATTGATCCAAGACACATTTTATCCAATGGATGAGGACAACCAGGATGATAGTCATGATGTTGATCCTCTACTCGAGAAGTCATGTCAACCTCTTTATGAAGGCTCAACAACAAATCTTTTATCTTCTATATTGTTATTGGTGAACTTGAAGGTTTTGAATGGTTTATCAAACACATGTCTCACACAGATACTAAGGTATTTAATTTGTTAATTATTTATGCATTCATGTTTTTTTTTGTTTGTTAATTGGTCCGGACCTTCTTGGCATCGGGATTAACCTTTGGCTTGAGAAACCGCGACTCAGGGGCATCCAAGCCATCAAAATCACCCGAGGATCGCACCCAGCCTGAGCCACACCAACCCTTAACATGGTTGGATTTTTTTTCCCCGCGGGTTTTGAACCAGTGACTTTTCAACACATAGTGGCTTAACAACACACTCCCTCACCGACTTTCCTACACCTCGAGGACTATTTATGCATTCATGTTCGCAAATACTTAAAAGGTTCAAATTTTTCCTATATTGCTATTGTTTTATAATTTGTAAATTAGTATATTGGATGATATATTGATGTTGAATATTGTTTACATTGACTTATTGTTTAGAATTTTGTAGATTGTTAGGTGATGTTCTATTACCAACATCAAATATTTTGCCATGCACATATCGAGAAATATCCGTGATTATGAAAGAAATTGGAATGGAATATCAGGCTATTGATGCATGTCCTAATGATCATATCATATATTATGGACAATATGCATTAGAAAATGAATGCCCACAATGTCAAATAAGTAGATATCGAACCGATAAAGCATCAAATAAGGTGTCTCGCAAAGTTCTTCACTATATTTTGATAATTCCACGTTTCCAGCGGTTGTTCAGGTGCCAAAGTATAGCACAGTTTATGGATTTCCATGCAAAGAACAAAAGTCGAGACAATGTTCTTTGAATGCCTGCAGATGGTTCTACATTGAACTACATCGAAGAAAAGTGGCCAATTTTTAAAGAAGAACCTCGTAATGTTAGACTTCCGTTGGCAACTGATGGTGTCAATCCATTTGGAGAGATCTGTTCTACGTACTCAGTGTGGCCTGTTTTTATAAACAATAACCTTCCTCCTTGGATGACAATCAAGAGAGAGCACACAATGTTGGCAATCATTGTTCTAGGTATTTAATTATCTTTTATTTGCTTTAAAGCATGAAAACATATTTCATTTCTTTGTTTCATGCATGGTAATTATTTCTTTTATATATCACGACATCTAGATAAGTATAATTAATCATGCAGTAGGTTGAACCAATCAGGTAGGTACCAGGTTAA